>JAKUCV010006873.1:18338-33469 GCA_028386065.3 Turnera subulata | reverse complement strand
AATGATCTGGCGAGAATTCCTCGTTTAGTGTTTGTAGATGAGCTATACTCGTCTAGGTTCTTTGTGACTCCAATGGAAGAGACTTTCTTCCTGGAGGACCAAGGCAATCTCAGGACAAATTTTTATGGCTCAGCTAACTCTATAATGTTTTTCATATCTGCTAGGATGCAGGAATTTCAGCTAGAGCCTTCATGTCAAATTTCAAATCAAAGCAGTTATTATCAGGTTTCCATGATGGCTCGGAGCGTCCCAAGTGTGACTGGGTTATCACCTACATGGCCTAAGGTACGACTTTTATTGTGGAATTGCAGGGGTATAGCAAGAAGGTCTCAAGACTTTGTGCGTACCTTAAGGGATCTGAAGAATCAGTACAAGCCTAACATGGTACTGATTACAGAGACTTTGTGGCAAGCAGGAGAGAATCATTGTGTGATTCCACTTCGTTTTCCTCCAACGAATCGTTTTGAAATACCTGGAGAAAACAACAGGGGTGGTATGTGGTTCTCCTGCATAGAAACAAAAATCAAGAGACAAGAGTGCCAAATCGGGTCATCTTCTTCAAAGGAACACAGAGGGCTGCAGCGGCTGGGGGCAAGCGGCGGGTGGCTTCGTGTCTTCTGCTGGTCGCGGCGACGGGACGTGGAGGCGATGCTCCCGGTGGCGGCGTGAGGAGGCGCGGTGGTGGCGAACGGCAAGCGAGGCAGCAGCAAAGAGGAGGCGGGTCTCCATGGCCGGTGGTGCCTCGCTGCTGCAGGCGACGGCAGCGTGGGAACGACGCGAGGGCAACACAGGCTGGCGGCGGCAGATGATGGCGATGGTGACGTGGCGCTGGGGAGAGGCCGCCGGTTGTTGCAGCAGCGTCGGCAGGGGCAGACCCGGCTTTGGCTGCGAACGGGTCCGGATCTGCCGTCGGGTCGAGGGCTTCTGACGGCGCGTCGAGCACCAGAGGGAGGTGGAGGAGGCGCCGGCCAATCGGCGACAGTGAGGGGATCAAGATGGCGGTGGTGGTGTCATGCACAGCAACGCGGAAGCCGACAGTGGAGGACGAACGGAAAACGGCCGGAAAATTTTCTTTCCTCTCCTCTGTTCACTGGTTTCAGGTCGGTTTTCTTTGCTCCGGGTAGAGAAACGTTCGTGCTAATAACGTGTTATAAATTTAGTTTTATTGTTGTATATAAATTGATGAAAATGAAGGAAGGAGGCATGAGGAGAAGGAGAAGAGAGCTCGGTGATGAGCTCCAGTTCAATTTTTATTACTCTGCATTTAGGAAGAAATAAGAATACATGTATATAGGAAGAATACAAGTGAGGGGTAGGTAGGTTACAGGTAAATATGACATTCACCAAATTATTTTATAACATATATGATATTATTGAGATTAAAAACCACAAATTGAAGCCCAAACCTAGTTGTTATCTAGAATGCATTGCCAAAATTATGTCGCTGAGCAGGTTGGCTCTTGCAGCATAACCCAAAAACTGGTGGAGTCCCCATCCACAGTAGCACTAGTACAAGGATACTGCATAGTTACATTTCGTAGTTTCAAATCCCAAACATATATGATGCTATTATGTGGGTCGAGATAGTAGATAGAATTCTCTTTGATTGTTGGTTCAGATGCAGAGCAAAAAGTAACACCACTAGCAGAACAAACGGGATTATCACCACTAGCAACACTAGAGTAGTTGTGGAGAAAGATGGCTTGTGCTCCTATGTCTTCTACTTTGACCCATTCCAACATGCTATTGGATTAGCCCGCCTTGTAAATTAGAAAATCAAACCTCTCAGGCCCCTTTATATTAGACAAATAAAGTGCATAAACCAAAAAAATTTCACCTGAAGATTCAATTATATATTCCAACCAGTGATAGCAGAGATCGCCTATCAACTGTTGCTTCCTCCAAAATTTCAAGAATGCATAAATGTATGTCAACTTCTGTATTGAAATTTTTACCATATATCTTCCGTCCAGTGGCCATTATTGGGAAAAAAACTCCCCGCCTTAAAATTCTCCACCACAGTTGTATAATCTACCTTGACAAATTCATCATCACCCAACCTCCAAAACATCATACATCCCTTGTCATTGTCGATAAATATTAGGTGACAATTAGGATCAGACGGAGATGCTGAAACAAGGCATTCTTTGCAATAGAAATTCACAATAGGAGGAAGCTGAATTCTCCGCCCTGTTACAACGTCCAGAACAAAATACTGGACATTATTTGAGGCCGAGGCGACATCTTCTTCTTTCACCACTAAACATCCATAAGAAGAAGCGCATATGGATTTGTTTTGCATCTCCATGGGAACGATTCTACTAACTCCTGATCGTATGCTAGAAAGAATTGGCCTTGGCATATGCTCCCCGCCATAGCAAATAAGCCAAGGATGTGGTGGCCGAGAGTTTGATACAGGAGAAGAACAAGAAGAGAGAGACAATACTCGACTACTTAATGGAGGACATTCACGCAAACCATCCTTCAACATTAATGTTGACGACTTGTCTTTACCCAAGGAAGGTTTGATCCAAATACCACGTAGTTGTCTTGTTAAACCACAACTAGATGTGCCATCAGCTGAAGAGGAAGAAGAACCACTGCAAGTATAATAAAAAGAATGGTATTTGCCTGTTGTGATGGAGTAGAATAATTTACCAAGGCGATCCACTGCTGCTGTTGTCTTCTTAATTATTGTAACAAGAGATCGCCAAGCTTTACAGACTGCACGAAAAGTATTATAGTCCCAAGCATATAGATGTGATACTATCTCGCCCAGGATATCATCCGGAAGGCTACCCAATGACGTCTTCTGTTGTTGTTGTTGCTGCTCCTCTTCTTTCTTCACTACTACTTCTTCTTCTTTGCCAGACTCTTGCCCCATAAGATTGATTTGTCTGATCACCACGTGTAATATATAAGAGTTTTAAACTTGTCCTGTATGTTTGAAAAATTATAAGAGAGTTAACTTATAGCCAAAGTTGAGCAAAAATCTCCAATTAATGGAACTAAATTCAGCTACCACACCGCATATATACAGTTTATTTCTTGCGAAGCGCGAGTGGCCATATCTATTCCCAGTTTATAATAATCTTGCATAACCAACTCACAACTAATCCTAATCTTACCTACCTGGACTTTATATAAATCGAAGAAACAAATAAACAATACTACGAATTAAATATCGTTAGTTAAATCAATGAAAACTAGTTGGTATATACGTACCCGAAAAAAGAAAAGCAAGCAGCCACAGCCCACAGGTCTCTATATATTGCGAATTCTGAATTATTCTGAATTTATGGGTACACAGGGAGAGGCCCCTGCCTCTTTTTTTATAACTAAGTAGGGGGAGACAGTACTGGTGTCGGCAAGTGTTATGATTGTAATAGTGAATGACGGGTCAAGCATAGTTAGACGACTGGTCATGTGCTTGTATCAGAGTTGTAACTGATTGACAATAAGCTTGTACACGTGGCTCGCCACTACTGGCTCTTGTATAACGGCTCTACTGATATAACCGTTGCAAGGTTGTTATAGGAGCGATATTGATGAACAAAGAAAATAGAAAACTCTCTTTCCTCTCCATTTCTCTCCTCGTCAAACTCTCTTTTCTCTCTTTCTCTTCTTAATTTCTCTTCTGTACCGACTCGGTACGTAACAATTGGTAGCGGAGCAGTAGATCTTGTGGCGGTTACCATGGTTGCTAACAATCGCTTGGGTAACGTTGAAGAGCAAGTAAAGACTCTGGAGAAGACTCTCACAGAGGTCCAGACGGCGGCGGAATCTCACCGGCAAGAAGTTCTGTCGATGAAGCAAGTGGTTCTCACAGAGGTCTGGGCAGAGATGCGACTTCAGATGGACTCTTTGCGAGAAATGCTCTCTGCGATCGCTGCTCGGGAACCTTCGCCGAAGCCGCCGCATCCGGGCGTGGTTGATTTGGAGGATCCTGGAATCTTACCTCCACCGGCGGCGGCGTCGCCATCTGCACCGGTTAATGGTAACTCTGATAACTTTAATCCTGCTATGGTTAGTCCTGTTGCAAAATCTGTTGAGGTAACTACTCCTATGGCTAAGATTGGGGTTGTTCCTGCTTTGGATAAAACCGGTGATAAAGCAGTGACAGGGGGAAGCAGTGTTGACGAATTTTCCCCTAAATTCCCCAAATTACAGCTTTTACCTTTTTCTGGAGAAAACCCTAGGGGTTGGTTACGGAAGTGTACTCGGTATTTTGATCTCTATAAAATAGTTGATCACCGGAAGTTGGAATTAGCCTCTATGTATTTGGATGGTAGAGCAGACCTCTGGTTTCATGGATTCTTGGCTGAAAAACCACTGCTTAGTTGGAGTGAGTTCTCAGAGGCAATCTGTACTCATTTTGGAATGAGTGAATACCTTGATGCGATGGAAGAGTTCAAGCTACTTCGTCAACAAGGTTCTGTTATGGAGTACCAGGAGAAGTTTGAGTCCTTGAAATCATTGTTGCTGGATATGAATGCTTCATTTACAGAGCAGGAGTACTTGTCTTTTTTCCTTACTGGATTGAAGGATGACCTGCGCCCTTGGGTCAAGATCCTTAATCCAACAACTTTAGCTGAGGCTTTTAAACAGGCAAAGGTGCAAGAATTGTCTCTACGCTCGATGCAACGCCAACCAACAAGAACACCACCTTACTATGTTACTAGTCCAAGAGAAGGTGGTACTGAGAGTTCTAACTCTCGAGCATTAATGTGGCGGAATTCTGATACTGCCACAACCAGCCCAGCTCCATCGAAAGCACTCATAATCAGACCTTCTGATCAACCTCGACAGTCTCTTTTGGAGCATCGCAGAAGAGCAGGCTTATGCTTCAAATGTGGTGACAAGTACTCTCCTGGTCATCAGTGTAAAGTTCGTCTTCTGCATTGCATTGAAACTTCTGATGATTTTGCATTCATTGATCATGATGAACCTGTTGCGGATGAAGAACCAATGGATAACCCGGCACAAGTTGAGGCTAGCTTGTTACATACCCTTTCTAATGGTGCTGGCGTTCTGAAGATCGATGGTGATTATCATGGCAGACAGTTATTGATCATGGCAGATAGTGGAAGTACACTGAGTTACTTGAGCAGTAAAGTAGCCAAAGAACTCAATGTTCCTATGCATCATGCTACCCCGTTATCAGTAATGGTAGCGAATGGTCAGCGAATGACTAGTACTTTTGTTTGCAAAAATTTTAATTGGATGATGCAGGGTAACACTTTCTCTGGTGATTTACGCATATTGGACTTGAATAGCTGTGATATGGTCCTTGGTGTTGATTGGCTATTACCTTTCAGTCCTGTCTCTTTCAACTGGAAGCACTCCAAGTTATCCTTGACTAAAGGTGATCAAGTTGTAGAACTCAGTGGCAAGATGGATTCTAGCAAAGAACTGCAACTGATTTCAGTAGAAGCCATCCATAAAAGTGTGCGTATTGGCGAAGAAGGGGTTGAATTTGCCCTATTGCAACTGGATACTAATACTCAGGTAACCAACGACCCAATTCCTTCTTCCATCTCCAAATTACTTTCTGATTACCAAGACTTGTTTACTGAACCCACATCCTTACCACCAGAACGAAGTCATGACCATGCTATACACTTACAACCAAACACAGAGCCAATTAACCTTAGACCCTATAGACACACTCATGAACAGAAAACCGAAATTGAAAAGCAAGTATCTGAAATGCTTGCTTCCACAGTCATTCAACCTAGTCAAAGTCCATTTGCATCACCAGTTTTGTTGGTCAAAAAGAAAGATGGGAACTGGCGTATGTGCATTGATTATCGCCAACTGAATGATAAAACAATCAAAAACAAGTTTCCAATTCCGATAGTTGATGATCTGTTGGACGAATTAGGTGGTGCTCAATACTTTACCAAAATTGACCTTCGCTCTGGTTATCATCAAATCAGAATGCGAACTGAAGACATACCAAAAACAGCTTTTCGTACACACCATGGCCATTTTGAGTTTCGAGTCATGCCCTTTGGTCTTACTAACGCCCCAGCCACATTTCAAGCCCTTATGAATCATATATTTGGCCCATATCTTCGTAAATTTGTACTTGTTTTTTTTGATGACATCCTCATATATAGTCCAGACCTTCCTACACATGCACAACACTTGAGATTAGTTTTCCAGTTGCTCCGGGAGCACAAACTCTTTGCTAAGCATTCCAAATGCTCTTTTGCACAATCAAGTGTTGAGTATCTGGGCCATATCATTTCGAAAGAGGGAGTCGCCACTGATCCAAAGAAAACTGAAGCAATGGCAGCTTGGCCACTGCCAAAATCATTGAAGGAGTTGCGTTCATTCCTTGGCCTTACAGGTTACTACCGCAAGTTTGTTAGGCACTACGGAGTTATAAGCAAACCTCTTACTGCTATGACAAAGAAGGATAACTTTCATTGGAGTGTTACAGCAGAAAACGCATTCAATCAGCTCAAGCAGGCAGTCATCACAGCTCCTGTTCTCGCTTTACCTGATTTCAATCAACCTTTTATCCTGGAGACCGATGCTTGTGATACAGGATTTGGAGCAGTTTTGATGCAGAATGGGAGGCCTTTAGCTTATTTGAGCAAAGCTGTTGGTCCTAAGATTGCAGGACTTTCCATCTATGAGAAGGAGTACTTGGCAATTCTCAAAGCCATTGATCATTGGCGCCATTATTTGGAGTGTGGTGAGTTTATCATTAAGACTGATCATGAGAGCCTTAAATTTTTGCTCGAGCAGCGAATTCATACTACCATCCAGAAGAAAGGTCTCACTAAGTTGCTTGGGTTGAACTACCGAATTCAGTACAGAAAGGGTAAGGAGAATGTAGTAGCTGATGCCCTTTCTAGGCACCCAATGATATCTTCTCCAATTGCTGATTTTGGTGCAATATCTGTCATAATCCCAACATGGTTTAATGAAGTTGCAGCCAGTTATTCCAATGATGATGAGGCCAAGAAGATTATTGCTGCTTTGATGTTATTGAATGGTGCAGCATCACAGGAATTTCCCTTCTTTTCTGTGAGAGATGGCATACTCAGATACAAAGACAAGTTGTATATTGGGGCTGATGATCAGTTAAGGAGACGATTAGTAGAGAATGTGCATTCTTCTTCCATTGGAGGGCATAGTGGCATACAAGCTACTTATCACAGATTGAAGCAGCTTTTCTATTGGAAAGGGATGAAGAGTATAACTGAAGCAGTAGTAAAAGATTGTGATGTTTGTGCAAGGTGTAAATCAGAAAATGTTCCTTATCCAGGTTTATTACAACCCTTTCCAATTCCTTCTAATGTGTGGAGTGACATTAGCTTGGATTTTATTGAGAAATTGCCGAAATCTGGTGGTAAAGATACCATCCTGGTAGTAGTGGACAGATTCAGCAAATTTGCACATTTCATTCCTCTAACTCACCCATTCAATGCTAAGGATGTGGCACCTGTATTTGTTAAAGAAGTATACAGGTTGCATGGACTTCCTAAGAGTATAGTTTCTGATAGAGATAAAATCTTCACTAGTCTCTTTTGGCAAGAACTGTTTCGCATATTGGGGGTCAAGTTGTTCATGAGTTCAGCCTATCATCCACAGACAGATGGTCAGACTGAAAGGTTGAATAGGTGCTTGGAAACCTACCTGAGGTGCTTCGTTTTTCAACAACCAGTCCAATGGCTAAACTGGTTACCTCTGGCAGAATGGTGGTATAATACTACCTTTCATTCCTCTATTGGCATGACTCCATTTCAAGCACTCTATGGTTTCCCACCTCCACACCATACCATTGACCCATTTAACTCTCCGGTGGATGCTGTTGTTGACTGGGGTAAGAACAGGGAACAGATTATGAGAATGCTGAAAGAACAGTTGGAAAAAGCTTGCAATCGTATGAAGTTTTTTGCTGACAAACATAGGTCAGAGAGGGAATTTGTTGTTGGAGACTGGGTGTATTTGAAATTACAACCATATAAGCAGAGTTCAGTAGCTGTCAGGAAGAGTCTCAAGCTCTGCTCAAAGTACTATGGACCTTTTAAAGTGTTGGAGAAGATTGGAGCTGTGGCTTATAAGCTCGACTTACCTGCAAATGCTCTCATCCACCCTGTATTCCATGTCTCACTACTCCAGAGGAGTCCAAAACAGGGAATACAGATTTGCTCTAAACTTCCAATTCTGCGGGGTGATGGGCAGATGTTAGTGGAACCAATTGCTATTTTAGGCAGGAGGATGATACCCAGAAACAAGAAAGCTGTGACTCAAGTCTTGATACAGTGGTCGAACCTTGCTCCAGAAGACGCAACCTAGGAAGATTTCACTTTTATTGAAGCTCAGTTGGATACCACTCTCTTTCCTTAATTCTGTTGCAGCTGTTTTGATGAAGTTCTATGAGGGAGTTGTATTTGAAACATTAGTTGCTGAGCTGTTGTTGTGATTCCATGTTTGTCGTTTTTAATCCTTGAGGACAAGGAATTTCTTAAGCAAGGGGAGTTGTTATGATTGTAATAGTGAATGACGGGTCAAGCATAGTTAGACGACTGGTCATGTGCTTGTATCAGAGTTGTAACTGATTGACAATAAGCTTGTACACGTGGCTCGCCACTACTGGCTCTTGTATAACGGCTCTACTGATATAACCGTTGCAAGGTTGTTATAGGAGCGATATTGATGAACAAAGAAAATAGAAAACTCTCTTTCCTCTCCATTTCTCTCCTCGTCAAACTCTCTTTTCTCTCTTTCTCTTCTTAATTTCTCTTCTGTACCGACTCGGTACGTAACAGCGAGAGTTCGCTCCCTATCAAAATAGATTAATTTTTTTTTTTTCCTTGCGAGCAAGAATTGCAGGGGAGAAGATTTCGGTGTTAAATTAAAAATTAAATTAGGAAAAAAATTATTTGGAATCAATTTGGAAACGGTGATCGAGGTCTAACAATTGCTTGTTCCAAACTGCGTTGGCTACCTCCTAAAATTGGATTCAGTTCCCCACTCCCTCATTTTTTCCTAAAGATATAATGATTACGTTACCCTTTGTTTCATTCTCGTTATTGAAATTTCATTAACAACCAACAATTTTTTTTGTGCTTGTTGATGATGAAGGTGGGATTGAATCCAAAACCTCACCCACATTCTCATGCTTTTTACATAAGAATGCCTGCAAACCCGGCCAATGGTAAAAACCAACGGTTGATTACATCCAAAAGCCAAAAAAAAAAAAAAAAAAGAAATATTTGGTCCCTGTTGTTATGATTTATGTAAGCTTATAGTAGTAACAAATAGTGGTCTTTGTTGCAGGAAGTAAACTTGCAGCTTTGAGAGGATGGAAAAATTGCAGTCTACTACAATGGAAATTTTGTGAAAACAGAGAAATAATATAAAACTATACTTGCACCGAGTAAATCCATCCAGCTACCTAATTAATTACATGCTTCTTTGAAATCTACGTTCCCAAGTAGACTGTAACTATATTTTTTATCATTTCAAGTAATGAATACACATATAGAAATATCCCAGCAGGCGCAGCAACCTCTTTTTTTAATGATAGGTTACACATTATGTACGTAGACGCGGTAACTAACATAAAAAAAAAAAAGAAACTAATTAACTTTAGTATGGACTAGGGATGGGATCGATGAGTATGAATACATAATTATTGTTGTTTTATGAAATCAGTTCACTAACTACAACATGGATCGCTAGGGAACAAAATGAACACACAAAGCATTTCAGTTTTTTCCCTTTTTTAGTTTGTTTACATTGAACTGATCAGCTAGAGCGGGCATGCAGGAGTACTATACTGCTGCCAATTCCTTATTATATATACAGTCTATATAGCTAGATAGATGTTTATATAATTATTCCATAGCGTCTGATAAGCGGGACAACCCAGTAAAAACATATGAGCAATATAATTTGGAAGTAACTCTTGATGATGAACCCAAGCATTTTCAAGGAAACTCTTTGCAATCACACCGTTTCCACCTTGAGGAAGGAATCCGCCAGGCATGGATGCATTGCCAGTTCCATAGGATATCCTCAAAACCTCACGTGGCGTGCGGTCATAAGAGATGGAATTGGCATCTGCTGATAAGATGTTACTTTCGGTCCTGTTCTCGGCTCCAAGCTGCTTAGGCACAATTATGCCTTCATCTTTGTTACCACACATGGCAAGTTGATTCCTGAGGTTTGATATCTTGTCAGTGAACTCGGCCACAGTGATACCATAAGGTGGCACTATGAAATCAGCAATCTTGTAACAGCGTACGTATCGCTGCATCTTGTCCATACTCAGTAGTATATATATATAGAGGAAGGAGGGAAAAGTTGTTGAATCTTACTCTTTTGATGGTGGTGTTGGTCAACTCTGGTATGGTGCCCACGTATCCTGCAACAGCCGGGTAATTAGGAATAGCGTAGGAGGGCAAGAAAAAGTTGACACTGTTGGCCTAAGGATCGAATGGAGGCAATAATCTGCGGCCAATGGCTTGGTCCATTACTTCTGCAAATTGTTGGCGGCTGATATTAAGCAGAGGTCTTTGGATGCCACCACCCAATGTTTCAATAATGGCCCTGAAAAAATTAATCCAAAGCGTTAATAATATATATAGGCATCATCAGATGGATGAAATGTATGTTCATTATCGAATAAATCAATAAAATATAAACCGAAATTGATGTTTCTTTCTTTCTTTTCTTTCTTTTTAGTTTATTGTATGACGACGGACGACCTTATACGGCCAATTTTTTCATAACCAAATTCCTCGATGATGCGTTCAGTAGGAGGATCAAGGTTGGCCTTCTGGGCTCCGATTGGAGGAGGACCACCCATGGCGTATCCCGGAGCAACAACGTCAAGGCCGACGCCGAATGCACCATACACGAAAAATTCTGCTACAAGGAATTCAAAGTTCAAAGCAAAATGGAGGCGATCCTCGTCAGTCGCTTCAACGGGTTCACAGGAAGGGGCAGGGGCACACAGGACATGATTGGCAGGAACCAATGTAATAACAAGAACCAAGGCAAAGAAAGAGGAATTCCCCATTTTTTTTGTGTGTACAGAAGTTTCTCAAAGGAAGCTAAGGAATTTAGGTACCTGCATAGTGAAAGCCCTTAGCTAGTTTATCTATACACTTCGACGGGGAAATTTTGCATGCAGTATCATAATTTGTGGCCACCGCGTGGACTGGTTTTTTTTTTTATTATTTTTGGTTATAGGGTCTGGATTTTACTTTTTTTTTAGGGAAAGGACTGGAAAATATTGATTAATAAGATGTTAAGCTAGGTACAAGTAATACGAGAATATGACAGAAAGAACTATTATTCTATCTTCCTCAGCCAAATCCAACCCAAATACTATCTCCAAATAAAGAAAAGATCGCAAAAAAGAAAGAAAAGAAAAAAGAAAACGAGGATATATGGATCAAAACAAAGCTATGCAAAAACATTCTCACTGTGGGAGTAGTTTTTTTTTTTTTCACCCCGTGCATGCTCAATGCACATGGCCAGGACTTGAATCCTGGTTAATGCCACAGTCTTTTCCCACTAGGACCAACACAAGTTGGTAACTATGGGAGTTGTTATATTCTTAATTAAGTTTTTGTTTTATGTTTCTTACATCAAAAAAATTTGAGATTTATTACTTGTCAAGTTAAATAATTTTGCTGTTACTCTTGCTGTCTTGTCTCTTATTTGTTTTTATGTAAAACAGTGACTAATCCCTTCGTCTTTGCATACTCCATTTAAGGACTAGCCCAGAATTCTTTTCTCATTCCCTAAGACAGTGATTAAGTCTCTGACCAATTGTTAAGGGACGAAATAAGCTAACTAATATTGCAGAACCACTTTAACGATTGTCTAATCTCTATACAATTGCTCTGACAAAAAAAAGAATCTCTATATAATTGCCAAAGTGTTATAAAACACGTTTATTAGGTGGATGTCATCTACCTTGTAATATATAAACCCATAAACACTGAATGAAAATTGAAGAACCTGAGCCGACTGTGCTCTTCCCTTGCTCTCCATTTCTTCTCATTCTTCTCCATTTTCCAGTGCAATTCCCACGCTTAATCTTTTAATTTATAATACGTTATCAGCACGAATGATTCTACCCAGAGCAAGAAAGAAAAAAAAATCAACCCAAAAAATAGAGAAAACCGAGAGAAGAAAAGAAAAAAACCAGAGAAACCGTCAACCTCTCGGTTACTGTTCACGTCGACGAGTTCCACGCCGGTCCTCGTGTCACCGCCACCACCGGTCCCTTCTCCTCATCGTCGCCTACCTGTTGCCGCTTTCTCCCGTCGTTTACGCCGCTTGGCGCGCCGGCAAGTGATGATGACCCGACTAGGAAACCCGCAGATCTTTTCTTCCTCGCGTCTTCCGCCTGCTGCCGACGACACTGCAGCCACCAGCGAGTCTCCTCCGCGATGCCGCATCCTCCTGCCGTCGCTGCTCTTGTCCCGTGCCGCCTGTTGTCCTCGCGCCGCCGTCTGCAACTCATCACGGCGGGCGACCCGCGAGCTGAGGAAGACGACCCGGATGGGTCAGACTGACCCGACGGGTCAGCGAGCCTGGACCTGGACTTATGTGCTCGGGCCTGGGCCTACACAGTGCACGGGCCTGGGTCTTTTTTTTGTACTGTGCAGGGACCTGGGCCGTCACTGTTCACGGCCCAGTCCGTAAAAAAAAATAGAGAAAAGAAAAAAGAGAGTAAAAAAAAAAAAGACAAAAGGGGAAAAGAGAGAAAAATAATAATAAAAAAAGAACTTTATATTCTGATTAAAAATATATATATATATGATAATTAATATTGCTGAAAGATTTATCGAGTAAGCAGACATATATTAAGTATTCAATATTGTTATGCTATTATTATTGCTGAAAGATTTATCGAGTAAGCGTATATTATATATTCTCTATTGTTATGCTATTATTATTGCTGAAAGATTTATCGAGTAAGCATATATTATATATTCTCTATTGTTATGCTATTATTATTGCTGAAAGATTTATCGAGTAAGCATATTTTATTTTTTTATTTAAATTACGATTGGGCTATTAAAAGGCCCATTGCATTTAATTTCTTGCTTTAATTTCATTTACGTTTTGGGCTCGTACAAGGCCCATCACATTTGAGACGCCCCGACCCGTATTTACCGTATACAGTAAACACGTGCCGGAACTGTGACAACCCAGCCCAACAAGGCCTAGCATACAGTGTATAAAGCATAACCCTGGCTCAACAGCCCAAAAGTATAAACTACAATATGGCCCTACGGCCCAACATCAATAACATCAATAAAAACGAAACTGGCCCAATGGCCCAACAACAATAACAATATGCACAGCGGAAGACTTAAACTCACTAACACTGTATGCGACACATGCAATCTATGGATCCAAGCCCGTCCAAGGGAAACGCCGCAGCCTGTCTGGAATGCACCAAGCCTGTACAGCAACATCTCATCCTACGGGATGAAACCCCGCAGGCGAGGGGTGAGTCTGAAACGCTCACCGACGAAAGATAAACAGTGATATATTCAACCATAATACTTTCGAAGTAAAACAACCATCAAACAGATGAAACTACACACACAACACGACAGATAAATCTAAATCAAACAACGCATCAAGGAATCTAACACAACCAACACGTCAAAGGTATCCCACTAAATCACATCAAGCCAAGACCAAAAGATTACTTATTAATTATTATTACCAATTTTATCTTCCGGGCCCCGTCACTGGACAAGCTAGGGTCGTACCTGGTTATTAACTAATTCTGGATGCCAGGCCCCACCACAATCCGGGATCAACATCCCCATATCTCAAATCCGGGATCAACATCCCAATATCTCAAATCTGGGGTCAACACCCCAATATCACAAATCCGGGATCAACATCCCAATATCACAAATCCGGGGTCAACACCCCAACCAACAAACCCTCTGGCAAGACACCACAGAACTAGTCTCTAACCATCTAGTCGTACCACTACTTTCCAAGTGACAAATATATCATCTCATAATCAAATCCAATTCCGTTTCCAATACTCATTATTCTTTCCTCAATTATCCACATCGACCATATACCAGTTCATCATTATTCTCTACACATTATCACAAAACCAATATCACAGTCTAACATCACCAATGATAACCACAACAGTCAAACAGTCGGCAGTCAACATCTCTGCAATTCTATCGAACACAAAGCACACAACAACAACATCATAGCAGTCAATCAACCAACAATATCCATTTCAGCAGTTCCATTAAACAGCAAAAATACACAAACAACAGAAATACACACACAGCATTACGGGCACATATCAAGGTTTATCCATCCTCACCTGGTGTGTCTCTGAAACTGCTATCCGGTCAAATCCCGATACCCTATATGTACATATAGGAACACAATAATCACTTATAATGCACAACAAAATGATCATGCATGATACCGGTTTAGAAATCGTTATACGGCTTGCCTTATATCCAATTTCTTTATTATGAAATTAACCTCTTTATTCATTATACCATTTATACTTAATTTCAAATTAAAACCGAAACCGAGTTTCTTATCGATATTCTAATTATACTTAATTTTAAATTAAAACCAAAACCGAACGTTCAAGCCGATATCCCGGTCCATTGGTCACTTAAGATAAGAGAAATCATAAACATATTAAAATACGTTTATATACACGTATATTTACACATAAATCGATACTAGATTAAACATATATCTAGTGTGACCATATCTATACATAGATAGTACGTAACTCCTATTTAACCTTATCAGGGGCGGAGCCAGGATTACAATTTGGGGGGGGCCAACAGTAAATTTACATTTATCCACTACAAATCCACCTTGCATCTGCAAACAGACAAGTTCTACATAAGTGGAAATTTATACCATAATTAAGCAGAAATATAAATATTATTAAAACTAACAATAATATTACAAAGGGGAAACATTACATTGATCTTGATATTTTATATTTTATAAAAAGGGAAATATTACAACGATTTTGATATTTTATTAAAATGGAAAATACATCTAACGGTTCGGAACGACGTTGACACGGAAGCTGTTGGGATCGCTGTTGATGTTGACCGTGACTCTGT
>JAKUCV010006873.1:0-15662 GCA_028386065.3 Turnera subulata | reverse complement strand
TTTAATTATTAAGAGTCCAAATATAAATTAAGTAAATACTATAGGTCTTTCTAATAGTCCAACACAAAATAAAATTATAAATCGAATTACAAAACATAAATGGAATTAAAGGTTATTATTTGATTAATTAAACTAAATCTTTATTTTAATTAAAACAATTAAGAGTCCGGGTTCATTAACGTTCTTAGTCCGTTAGAATGTATCTGTCCCGAGAACATGGGCCTCCGCACATCGGCCCGTTTCCGAGCCCTTTTGTGCACCGAGCCCAAACCCGCGCCAAAGTGTAAAGCGAGTCCAAGGAATTACCCAAAGTCCGTTTCCGGGCTCGCCGGAAAAATCCCGAGGCTTCGCCGGAATAGACCCGAGACTGCCGGAATTCTCGCCGGAATCCGGCAGCACTGTTCATCGCAGCAAAACACAAGTCCTCTGTTTACTGTTCACGGCAGCCCCCCAAAATACCCTTTCAGCCACTGTTCATTGACCATCAACACACCCAAGCAACCACACAAAACCACCGTCAACAAAACCATCACCATGCCCACAGCGGCAGCATCAAATCCATAACCACTCACAACCACGGCAGCATCCCCAACCCGTTTCAATAGAATCCGACCAGAAATACAAGACCTAAGCCCAGTTAATTTAGTCCACATAACACAGGTTTAAAGAAAGAGAAGAGAAAGAGGAATGGATCGTTAGCAAGACTTACCCACATCACACTGCCGTCGGCGGCGACCGTACGGCAAAGGTGAAAGGGAGAGGACGCGAGGGCGAGGAGGAGAGGAAGAAGGTGCAGTGGCGACGGCGGCTTCAATAGCAGATCGGAGGAGTCCAGGGCCTGTTCGCGGCGGCAGCACGCGTCACTCGACTGCTGCTGGTGGCACGCGAGGCAGAGGCAGGGAAGGGGACACGGCGGCGATGCTGGTGGGGGAAGGGCGGTGAAGGGGAGAGGAAGAAGGCGTCACGGTGGAGGAGCTGCAGAGGAGGAAACGGTGGCGTCCTGCAAGCATCGGCAGCGGCGGGTTTGATGGCGGCGAGGTGAGCAGAGCACGGGCGGCAGCGATTTGTGGTGAGGGGAAGAGATAAGGGCGGCGTCGTGAGGTAAAAGAAGGAGGAAAGAGAGGCAGGAAGAGAAAGGAAGAAGAGGTAACGGTGATGGCAGGGAAAAACGAGAGGAAATTGAGAGGGAAGGTGAGAGAGAGTTGGGTGTTGAGGAGGGCGTGAAGGGATTGGGTAAGGTGAAGAGAAGATAAGGAAGAAGGGAAAAGAAGGAAAGGTGGAAGTGGGCCAACAATTCCACGGGAAAAATAAGAAGGGGCCGACGGCTGAAAGGGAAAAGAAGGAAAGGAGAAAGAAAGAAAAAGGAAAAGAGGAAAGGAAGAAAAGAAGGAAGGGAAGTGGGGCCCGCGCGGCTGAAAGAAAAACCGGGAGAGAGAAGAAATGTAGCCAGGAAAGAGGAAGAGAAAGGAAAAAGAAGGAAGAAAAGTGGCTCGGGGCAACCACATTCGGCCAGTCCGGATTCTCGCGTCGGAATCTCGTAAACGCAAGGATACTCCCGTCTTTCCGACAAATTCCGTCTCGAGTCCAAAAATATGACTTGGGCTCGGAAAATCCGATTAATTCCCCTGAACGTCGTCCAAGTCTCGGAACTGGAAACCGAGGCTCGGTTAGTTAGGAAGACACTCCCGAGCGCGGGAAAACTCTCGGTTTCGAAAAACGACTACCGATTTACCTCGAATTAATTACCCGAGATTAATTCAACAGTAAATCACGGTGAAACAATTTCTACAGTCCCGATAAAAATCAAAAATTTTACCCGGGCTGTTACAACATTTAATTTTTGGTTATTTATTGGGCTATGAAAAGGTCCATTATATTTTCTTGCTTTAATCTACGTTTTGATTGGGCTCGTACAAGGCCTATTGCAGTTAATTTTCGTTTATTTAATTTTAATTGGGCTAATTAATAAAAGACCCATGTTTATTTATAATTTTGGAAGTATGTTATAATTGTTAATTTTTCACGTGGACGTGAAATTATGGTTGACTCGAGCATTTATCTTGGAGACAATGCAATGGCGTATTCCGTATTGAATAAACAGAAATTATATATACGTAATATATGAAAAGTATAATCTCAAAAGAGAAATACGCTCCAGAAGTGCATGGGTTTTAATGTGCTCTTGAAGAGCAATATTTCTCCTACCCAAAGTGCAACAGCATTCAAGGGGGAGTTGAAAACTGTATGTGAATGCTGTTGCATCTACCTATATTATATATACCCCTACTGCAGATGAATAAACTGTGAAGAACACAAGCTTAACTATGATCTAGAAGATCATATACTTACACTCTAGAAGAGCATAAACTCTTGAAGAGTACAAAATATTCTTGCTTACAGTAATAAAAGAAATTGTTATGGATCCCACCAAAATAACTTTGCTCCATTCCCTGAAGCGAATGTGACAAGTATAATCATAATTGTACATGTGGCCATGGATATGAATGATATAGTTCTAATGACCATAATGGTTATAACAATGGCAAGGTTAAAGGAAAATATGCATATTTTTATTGCATATGGGATTCATTACTTGAGAACATTCATATAGGGGAATTGTTCTCAATCATAAGTTTGAGCTATTATTGCTTATCTATTGGGTACAACATTGACTCTAAAACTCTGAGCCTCATTATTGATGTTGACCCTAACACTGTCATTCCAGGAGAACCACATACCACCCATGTTATTTTCTCCAGGTAGCTCAAACCGATTTGTTGGAGGAAAACAGATTGGTACTGCTCCATGATTCTCTGCAGGTTGCCACAGGGTTTCAGTAATCAGTACCATATTGGGCTTGTACTGATTCTTCAGATCCCTTAAGGTACGCACGAAATCTTGGGACCGCCTGGCCACTCCCCTGCAATTCCATAGTAAAAGTCGTACCTTAGGCCATGTAGGCGGTAACCCAGAAACCCTCGGGACACTCCGAGCCATCATGGAAACTTGATAATAGCTACTTTGATTCAGAAATTGACATGATGGCTCTAGTTGAAATTCCTACAGTCTATCAGATATGAAAAACATTATAGAGTTAGCCGAACCATAAAATGAAGCCCTTAGATTGCCTTGGTGAAACGACCACATCCCAAAAACGACAATACAAAATATAAACAATTATAAAATGACCAAAATGCCCTTAAAACAAGGGATGCCAAACTCTGTGTAAAAACATCAACTCAATATCTCAGAGTAACCAAAAATAAACATCGGGATACAAGAGACAAATATAAACCAGGCTTAACTAGCCAATGTAACACCGGTTAAACCTACCGGAACAACAACTGATCAAAATCCAAGAAAACCAAAACAGTATCCCGACAATAATACGCAGCGGAAAAATAACAATAAAGTCAATGAGAAGTGTGGAACATATAAGTGTCAACTCTATAGATCCACCAGGAAGGAAACACAGCTACCTGCAATGTAAGAGTCTGATACCCGAGGTAAGAGCAATCGTCAACAAGCTACTAGTGATCTGTAAAACCACGGTGGCGATTTATATGAGTCGCCTACTCAATGTACAATATAAGACAAACATACAGGCACACGACGACAGGCTCATAGGGTGAGTAAGTCCACGAGCATAAGTATACACACACAATCAACATGTGTCAAATACCACACATACAAGAGTTAGATGAGTTATCTGGTTATTACATTCTTATCATTATTAAGGACCCTCTACTGTGTGCGTCGGGCGCAGTAGCGACTGGCCAGCTCCCCAGGGCATATGCCCAAAGATAGTCATATATATATATAGTATAAATATCAACACCGAAATGGGTAAGTTCCGACAAAGAAAACCACCAACAATCAAGTGGCCGACAGCTCTAGGAGGGGTGCTCTCCTCAAAGAAATTATAATACAAAATCTTGGGGCACACCCGTCAGTCCCCAAGTCGCCAGCTCTGTGAGGGGTGCTCTCACCAAAAGAAATGAATAACAACAAATAACCAAGGGGTACACCCGACAATCCCCAAGGCGCCAGCTCTGTGAGGGGTACTCTCACTAATATACTAACCGAGGGCGTACCCATCAATTCCTTCGTCGCCGTCTCTGTGAATACAATTCACTAAAATAACAGGACCCGAGTGGTACCCTCTCTTCCCTCTCGGTGCTACCAGTCAACAGCCCCACAATAGAACTTATTAATTATTCAGGTACGTTATGTTACCAATTAAGAATTTATATAAGTGTCACCTCAAGTCGTATCTAGGTTGTGTACCATCACAGAGGTTCTCTAACAGAGCCTAAGCTCACAATGTACAGGATATAGCAAGTCAGCATATATCACAGGCATGGTAATAACAGCTCATAGGAGGATCACTTGGCAAACAACACATATTTATTGTCACGGCAATCCAGCACATAAACAACTAGGTACACAACACAGTCAACAGTATGAAGCATACTCAGCAAGCAGTACTACCTAACCATACCAACAAGTATTCGCATACAAGTATATAAGTCTTAAAAGAGTCACCTCAGTTATGATGGCGCTCTGTCTGTCCACCACTAGTACCAGCCGCTCCTGAATTATGTCTCGTGCCTATACACATAGACACCATAACTCACAAGGATATTCAATAATAAATAAATTATGCATGCTTGTGCAATGCAACCATGAGTTAAATCCAGCCCGACTAATTTACTTCCACTCACCAACTATAGCTCCAAGTCACGGGCCTAGGGTTCACAGGCTTAAAACCCAACTAAGTCCAACATCACAATCCTGCCTAACATCCTCGTGGTCACTGGGCCTAAAGCCCACGTCCTCGAACCCCTCATTTAAAGCCATCTATGTCCTTGGGCTTAAAGCCCATCATTTAATTAAACCCAAATTATTATGTTGGTCATGACATCACATTACTAGGCCTGGCCTAATTTGTCAAATCCCCGGTTGAAGGATTTACCCGAGCCCGAATTACCGCCCTAGAGGTTCTACTCGCGTGAACAAACCGAACACATGCTATTCACTCACCACTCTCGGTTTCTACTATAGTCATCTATTCCCGATACATCGCTTATATCCCTTAAAAACAATACATGCCATAAATGAAAATTAAGTTACAACATCACCGGAGAAGATACCCTTAATAACGAAGAATTCTGCTTCACCGGAACTGAACCGTGCTCGCCAGATCGGAAACCTGAGACACCGAAAAAACTTAAATTCGTCGGAACAGTGACCTGACCACCAGATTTCGGCCACCACCTCGCCGAAATTCCTACAACTACCCCAACAGACACGGCATCAACATGCAACTCATCAATCCACCCGACTACAAAAACAATAACAACAATCGAGCATCACTGATCGAGCTGAAACAAATACAAGGGTGATAGATCCTTACCAAATCAGATCCATGAATTTGGTGAAATAACAAACCCGAGCACTGTACTGCCGGAACAACAAAATCACACCAAACCACCACGAACTGCAGACCACCCCAGGTCGGAATCACCACAACCGACCCAACGAACATCCGCCACCGTTCACCACCAACAACGAAGTCGCCGGAAGAAACCCACAACAACAACCAGTCCCCGATCCACCACCACCAACACACAAGCAAACAAAAACACAACCCGATTAGAACAACCCCTCACCTCATCACCGGAATAAACCGAGGAAAGGAAAAAGGAAAAGGAGAAGAAACAGCGGCTTACCAGTGACGGCGACGAGAGACCCGATCCAACCCCGAGCCTCGTCGCATAGGCACACCACCCGAGAGGAACCTTAGGTCCTCTGCTACTAACCCACCACGAACGACCCTCTCCTCTGTAAACACAAGTAGCGGCGGCGGCGGTGTTCGCAAGGAAAAGGAGAAGAGGGGACGGCGGCGATGTGGGAGTGTTTGAGAGAAGAGAGCAAGAAGAGAGATGAGGTAACGGCTGAACGAAAAAGAAAAGAGAGAGTGAGAAGAGAGAAAAAATAAAGAAGTTTATATACCTAGGTCAATTCTAGGGTTTGCCCGTCAGCGAAACGGCGTCGTTTCAACTTCCTACCACCCCAAGTCAGCGCGCCTATACCCCTTTGGTCAACGCGTGAGTCTCCCCTGAGTTTAAAGCTTCCATGCTCCCAAAACGACGTAGTTGTGGTTAACACTACACCAAACTTTGAGTTTCGACTCCTAAAGCCCGATTTAACTCCAACGAAGGCTCAATAAAGAAGGAACCCGACATAAACTTAATAATTCGTGGTAATTAAATACCCTTAGGTCCAAAACTCCGAAAAACTCACCAGGGTAAAATTGGAATTAAAAATTTCAAAAATTCCATAAATAAAATTATGAAAAATCGGGGCGTTACACTTGGTCCTCTAGGAAGAAAGTTTCTTCCATAGGAGTTACAAAGAATCTGGATGAATATAGTTCATCAACAAGAACCAAACGAGGAATTTTTGCAAGTTCACTCGGTAACTTCTCTTGCTGTTCATTCACCATGCTACATGCTAGCCTGTTCCTCCTTCCTAGAGAGGCACCCTCAACAAAGAAGATAGTTGCTAGGGAAGGAATTCTTTTTTCTCTCTGTGGTTTTTCTGGATCTACATGTTTCACCACATATTTCTGCCCTCTTTTATAGCCTGAGCTTAGACAGCAAGGTGTCATTTTTCAAATATGGACCCTCTTTCCTGTCTCCGAAAAGATCCTGAAGATTTTTCGATTTCACAAAACTCCAAAGCTGTTTTTGGAAAAGTTCGCCTCTACATTTATTATTGCTCAATAATGCTGATCTTTTTTGACATGAGTGGCAGAAATAAGCTTGAAATTGATACACAACAGCCTGATGCTGGCATCATTCAGAAGCTGGTAAAAGTAGCAGCCTGAAGCTAGCACATATATAGCAGCCTGAAGCTGGCACCAACTTGAAGTTGGTTTATTGATTTATTATTTGGCATGATCGGTTGGGCCATCCTGGATCAATAATGATGCACAGAATTCATTCGGTTGAAAAACCAGAAGTTTTTACAATCAATGAATTTCTATGTGTTTGTTTGCTGCAAATTAATTGTTTGGCCTTCCTATGATGAGGTTGGCCTAGTATAACCAGCAAGTTTTTGGAAATAATTCAGGGAACTGTACGCGGACTAATAAATCCACCATGTTAACCATCTAGGTACTTTTATGATTTTAATCGATGCATCGACTAGATGGCATATTGTGTACTTATTAGACGCAAGTTGGCATATTGCGCGCCTATTATGATTAAGCCAATTGCGGATACACATCCCTGATTATCTTGTAAGACTATATGTCTTGATAATGTTGGTGTATCTCTTCAAGGGATAATATATATTGTTGGAAATAATGGACGATCTGGATGATTCGTTTATTGAATATTTCCAATTGATTGCAGGACAATTGCTAAAGAGATATTACTGTTTGAGAACATGATATTTTACACGCAGCAAATGTGCATCAAGCCAATAAGATATTATAAGATCATAAGATCTCCCCATTGGTTCTTGGTCACAAAATATCTCCCATCTTCGGACCATTGATTAAGCACCAAATTCTCCACCACAGTATAGTAATGTTGGTCCTTAAAGAAGATTGAGAATAGATGTTGGGTATGAATCTCCATCAATTACAGCGTAATTGAAACTATTGACTAAAAGATTTGAGATTTATTTATAGGAAAAGTTTGCTTATTGTTAAATTTAATGAATGTGTTTACCCAATATCAGGGGGAGAAAATAAGCAGCTGGATCAAGATATAATTGAAATGTTATTCAATGCTTAGTTTTGATCCTCAAACGAATTCGTGTGAATTTGAAGTTCAGAAGATGATTCATTTGTAAAATATTAAGTCAATTGCGAGACATATTTTAAAAGTGTGACCATACCAACTGCAAATGCTCGTACTCGATTTAATGTTCCTGGAGAACAATTAAAATATGCAAATGAATCCAAAATACGCCAGAAGCGTAGAATGTGTTCGGTTCCAAAGAAAACTTCTCAATAGAGAAAAAGGAGCAAAGATATCAGATGGCCCCAGTAAGAAAATAAGACCTCCAGTAGAGGTTCAAATTAAAAGTCCTCCAGAAGAGATTGGTTTTCCCGAAATAATTGATAAAGTTCCAAAAGTAACTCAGGTACCTGAAATAAATGAAAATGATGAGATCCCAATTACAGTGTCAGGAATAAGATGGAACCGACATGAAATAACCGTGGACGAAATACATGTTTTATTTATAATATAGCGCTAAAAAAAAATGAGGATCATGAACCTACATTGGTGAATGTAGGCGCGGAATGATTGGCCAAAATAGAAAAAAACAAGTTAAGGCTGTGTTAGACTCGCTTGTGAAGCGAGAAATATTTCGGACCTGTAGTCCGTACACTAGATGGTGTAAAATCTATCGGTCGGTTGTAAATGGGTATTTGTACAGAAAAGAAATAAGTGAGATATAAAGCACGGCTTGTAGCACAAGGTTTTACCCAAACGACCTGGTATTAATTGTGAGGAGATATACTCCCCTGTGGTGGATGCAATTATTCTTGATAAGTCTGGCATAATATGAAATATATTAGAAATGCATCTAATGGATGCGATTACAGCCTATTTTGATGGATCCATAAGTCATGACATATGCATGAGAATCCCTGAAGGATTCAAGTTGCTTGAAGCAACTAATTCGCAGGAATATACAAAGTTTAGCTAAAATTGATCTTTATATGGTTTAAACTAAGTTTGAGTATGTGAAGTATGATTAATCTTGCATATATATTTGCACTTATTATTATTATTGCTTATGTTTATGATTGTGTTTTAAATATTATTGGAACTCCTGAAGAAGCTTCCAAATATCGTGCTATATTTCAAGAAAGAGTTTGAGAAGAAAAACTCTTAGAAGAATTAGACTGGTCCTAAAGTACCATATCATAGTGAAATTTATCTTGCTAGTAACATTAAGCCTGAAGCTTTGCCATAAACTTGTTAGCAAAATATCTTTTTGTTCTAATTCTTCCATAAAGCTTCAATTATCTTGGAATATAATGGACATGTAAATATTTTAATCTTGTGAGCACAAGGAGAATATAGTTTATTTTTGTAGGTGCAGGTCATGGATTTAATCCACATAAAGTGCAAACAGATACCTGAAGTATCATGGCAAGCACAAAATAAAGTATGGTTGCTACCACTTCAAATAATGCAGAAGCCAATCAAGACTGTGTTTAGCTAAGTTCGATGATACTGCACAAGATCCATAGTATGAAAGATGCTCCAACAACAAATTATGATGATAATACTGCCCACATTGTCCAAGGAGAGATGTATCAGAAGTGATCGGACAAAGCATATGTCACCAAAGGTTGACAAAGACGGTTGGCATGTGACGATATTAAGAAATTAAGAGAGGCCAGAATGAGGGGGAGTAGGATACGCACTGCACTTTTTTTTTCCTTCACCAAGTTTTTGTCCCACTGAGTTTTTCTTGGTAAGACTTTTAATGAGACAGTTTTCCTTAAGCGTATTCTACCCAATGCACAATGACATCCAAAGGAGAGTGTTATAAAACACGTGTAGTAGGTGGATGTCATCTACCTTATAGTATATATACCCATAAATACTAAATGAAAATTGAAGAACCTGAGCCGGCTGTGCTCTTCCCTTGCTCTCCATTTCTTCTCATTCTTCTCCATTTTCCAGTGCAATTCCCACGCTTAATCTCTTAATTTATAACAGAAAGATACATTCGGCTTGGGGATGCCACATGTTTGTATGTTATTTCACAAGCTCTTGCGAGTAATTAAAGTATTAAATTAAGCCACGTACGCCCTGTTAAACCACACGTTCTTAGGGTAGTATTTTGTTAAAATAAAGTCAGGACCATCAGATATCCACGCGTCTGTAATTTCAAAAGTAAATTTTTTTTTTTAGGATAAATTTCAAAAGTAATTTACTTACACTTTGTTTAATTGTTTGTATTAATTCGGCAGGACCATCCGTTCAAATTTAGATAGGACCGTCCCGCTCTTTTTTTTATTACCAACTTCGCGTCGTCAGCCCATTTTAGGCAGGAAAGGCCCATGTATTTAAGTTGGGGTGTGTAGTCAATCCACCAAAATTCCAAGCATAGCTGTGGAAAGAAAGTGATTCACAAAAAGAAATGTGCAGAGAAAGAAAAAAAATTCCAAGACACATTTTGCTGATCAAGTAGTCAAGGATTCATATTCTGTTGGCTTCTTGTATGTTGTTGAGACTTGAGAAAACTTTTGAAGAACCATCAAGATTCACTGCTCCAATCCTCAGCCTCCAAAGTCCAAACACATACGTAATCTGCTGTCTGTTTGGGAAAAACAATCAGAATCTCTCTTCTACAATCTTGTACAATGATCTTCCTCATTGAGTAATCAAGGGAATTGTCTCTTTTATAAAGGTTTGCTTGGTTAGTTCCAGTTTAATTAACACTCTCATTAAGTTAAGTTGAGAGTTCCAATCCGTCTGACCACCCTTCTAAATAGCTAATTTATAAATACTACTCCCTATCAACCTAATCTTTAATTAAAATTAAAAAAAAACTTCAAATATTAGTGATACATGACTAGGACAAGTAATGCAATTTGGACAAGGTATTCAATTTGAATAGGATGGAAAAGAATGAAAGGGACTTTTAAATCATCTTTGTTAGTTTGTTTGTAAACAATTTTGGGAATGGAACTTTAAACTATCCGCCAAATGTTTCCTTTAAAATATCTCCTCAAGTATTGTGGGAGCAGGAAAAGGTGAAAGAAAATTTTAAAAATAAACATAAATTTAACTAATAACCTCTTCATTTTTTAAAAATAATATTTTTATCCAGCAACACAACACCTTATGTTCGTATATACAAATCTAAGGTATATATGTCAATTTGTACGTTTTATCATCTCTTCACTTTCCTTTCCCTTCCTAAACAAATCCCAACAAGAATTTTTTTTCCTCATCCCTTTCATTCTCTTTCCTTCCCCTGATCATCTCATACTTGCCAAATGGACTGTATATGCCTATCCGCACATTTCCTTTTTTTTTTTTGGTTTAGTTTGTCTCAATTTTTTACAGGAGGACTAGTAATTAAAGGGCAACGAACTAGGATATCTCCATTCCGCCATCACTTCGGCCAGCACTCAATGTAAACATACTTATCCAGAAATGACACAACAAGTGTTCAACCCCAGAAATATGAATACAAAACTGGAAATTGCAGGGCCAACAATAAGGATCCAATGACTATAGCTGATTAGCTGGGATATCCATAAAACTTAAATAGAGAAATATTCTCATAGAAGACAAGTGTGAATTCAGAGGACAGCTCCCTTTCGAAGTAAATTGAAATTCAGATTAAAGTAAATTGTCACTGCTCAATTACACGCTTTGCACCATCCCAAGTGTTCCAAGGCATCAATTCCCTTGTTCGATAATTTGATTTTTACTTTGCACTACTAATAAGAATTACATCTGAATATAAGGTTCACTTTGAAACAAAATTTCCACTGTTTTAATTATACCTTCCATTATATTTCTTGCTGTTTTTTGGCAAACAATCCAAAATTTAAGTAAAAGCTTGACTTTCTATTTCAACCTTCATGGTTGTTGTGAATAAGTTTCCCTACAGAACGAAGAAAAGTACTCAAAAATCAATCAAAGAAATGAAACATTCAAATAAATGAAAATTACGTCAACTAAGAAAATGAAAATTGATGTTCATGTTACGTCAAAACTCAAAGATGGAATGGAACCTCAGCTCGTTGGAGTTCTAGCTTAAAACGCAATATTTTTAGGGGCTAATAATGTCAACTCTTATAATTCTTTTTTTTTTTTATCTGGATGAAGAGAAGCCTCGCGGCTCAGCTACACAGTACGAGGGGATGAGACCCCTCTTAAATCGTCTAAGAAAACAGACATACAATCACCAGGGGCTGAACCAAATGAGCCACCCCCAAATTACAAGAAAAAGCAAAATGGGAAAGCCAATCAGCGCACCGATTAGCCTCCCTATAAATATGTCGCAATCTCACCTGCCAGTTGCGATTAAGTACAGGAGGGAAGCCCCCCTTCTGACCTGGAACTCTTGCATCAACAAGTTATCAACTACCATCTTAGCATCCACCTCCACTTCCACAGCTCGGAAGCCAAGTTCCCATACCCGATTCAGTCCCACAAACAGGCCCCATAACTCAGCTTGAAAGGGAGGACAGTACCCGACATTGTATGTAAACCCATCAATCCACTGTCCCGAAGACCCCCGAATCACACCCCGTGCAGCAGACTCACCATGCAAGGTTGTAGCCCTATCTGTATTGAGCTTAACCTACCCCTGGGGCGGTGGTTCCCAAGCAACCTGAACAATCCGGTGAGGACAAACCCGACCGCTTCCGAGAGCACGTGTGGCCCACGAACGAGCCACAACTGAAGCCATACGGAGGGCCTGTCCAATTGGATTGAAGGGAGGCTCAGAATCTTCCTCAAACACCACAGCATTCCGCCATTGCCAGAACAGCCAGCATAAGGACCCAAACAGTATCTGCCATGATACACTTGAATCCACCATGGTCCTGCTTTGTATATTGACTAACACCCAATCGTGAACGTTAGATACAACAAAGAAGGACTCAGGCAAGATAGCCGAAATCGACGTCCAAATATCCCGAACCCAGGGACAATCTCTAACCATATGCAAAGAAGTCTCAACCTCCGACACACAACAAGGGCACACCGGATTGGGGGTCAGATGACGCCTACACCGTCGCTCATTCGTAAGCAAAGCATCCCTGGCAAGCAACCACAGAAAAGCGCATACACGATACGGGCCCGGCCATTTCCAAATAAGTGACCAAACCGGATTAGAAGACTCAGGAGGAAGAAGCTGAGAATAAGCAGAGGATGTTGAGAACTGCCCCGAAGCGGAATGTTTCCAGAACATAACATCAAGACCAGCATCCGCAGAAGGAACTAACACCGCGGCAATCTTCATACAAATGGCCTCAGGTAAAAGAGGCTGAAAGGAAGGCCACGCCTAACCCCCGTAAGGTGCTACGTAGTCTGCAACACAAGCATCCAAAGCATCCAAAGGAACAGGACCCAAAGCATGTGCAAGGAGAGGCCCTACACCATCCACCCAATCGTCCCGCCAAAAGCGAACAGACCAGCCATCTCTAATTGCCCAAGCAATGCCTTCAAGAAGAAAACCCCAGGTACGCTTAAGGCCACGCCAGAAAGCCGAACAATTTGCTCCCAGAAGGTCATCCGGCATCTGAAGAGACCCAGCCATATACTTACCCCTAAGAGAATCCGACCACAAAGAATGCGGGTTGGTCAGGAAACGCCAACCTGCTTTGGCCATAAGCTCTTGGTTCATAAAAGGCAATCATTTCAAACCCAGACCCCAGCCTGCTTAGACAAACAAACTGTTTCCCAATTGACAAGATGGATTTTTCGAGTTTCGTTAGTCGAGCCCCACAAAAATTTCCTGCAGTGTTTATCAATCTCCTCAACCGTACCCACCGGAAGGCAAACACTCTGCATAGTATATAGCGGTAAAGTAGACAACACAGACTGGGAGAGTGTAGCCCGCCCAGCAAGAGACAAAAAAACCCAGAACTAGTCTAAATCCTTTAATATTCCTTACAGATAGGCTGACCTAGCAAGGATAGATCCCGAAAATTTGGGTTGGGGAGCCCATTTTATTTGCCTATTAGAAATGAAGGAACAGAAACTGGAACTCACAACCTCAGTCCTTAGCACCAAAACGAGCTAAAATTTCGTGATATTTTACTACTACGTTAACATAAGAAAGAAGATACACGAGGAATGGGCCTAAATTTTTTTATGGGGTTAATCCTGACCCAATATGTTTTAATTTAGCCCAATCAGGACGATCTTTGTTAAGTTGCGTAATCCAAACATGTGACGCTTGTACTTACTTGAATCAAACACAAATCTGTATTGGAAGCGATAGTTGGCAGTAAAGAAAGGAGGGATGGCTTCACCATACTTTTGACCAAGAAATCTGTAGGTGCTTGTTTTGATGACAAAACAATGCACACTTCTTTTGAATGGGAAAAGAATGTCCGAGCATATATTCATCAGGCTTTGTTAAGGATGAATAAAACCCAATGGACAAATGAATGAGCCCAAAATAAATTCGGCTTCTTGGGAATTGAGAAAAAAATGTCTGAGCCCGAAATCAATCAAGCTTAACAAATTTTGGTTGGCCATTCTCCTCCTTTCCCCTCCCTTCTCCTCCATTCCCTACCTATCCAAACAAGCTGTTAGTTGGCCAGGCATTCATTTACTCTAAGACAGACAGACAGACTGGGAATAAATTTTGGTGGTATGTAAGAAGTTAGCGTTTTACTATTCTATATTTATGAACATGTGCCTTCCGTCCTCTTTGTCATATATCACTAGATGAAGTTTTACTTAGTGTTATGCCATTCTGGTATTATTGAGCTTGAAAACTATGCGAGTCTTAGACAAACACAGACAAAAAAATAACCAAAAGTACTAGGGCTGTGAAGAGGTGATTGGGTTGAGAGATTTAGGTTTCTAGCCCATGAATCCAATTCTCTTCAGAGAATTATGTTTGCGTGGCCCATCCTTACCTAGATGGATGTTTAAATCCTTTTTTTCTTTTTTCTAACAAGTGGTGTCTAAAAAATCTAGGGAACTCTTACTAGTCTTTTTACAAGGATAAGTCTCTCTTTCCTTAACGATGTTTGAACTTCGTTATTGACTTATTGTGATTAAAAAAAAAAATCACTTGGTTTACTTTGTCAATTGCAACTAAATTATGGTTATTCTCTCATTATTAATTGGGGTATTCAGAAATAAAATGAGTATAAACTTATATATATTGGCTAAGAGACCTTTCATATTACTGTTACATGCACCTCTCATTAAACTAATTGTTATAACTTACCTGCACTATGGCTTAGAAAAATACACAAAAGTGAACAGTAAATTTGTCAAGTTGTGATATTGTCTCCTTTACCCAGCTAATACGGGAGAATACAACCATGACCATGTTGGCACATGGAATCTAGGATTCATTATAGCAAAAAGAAAAAGAAGAAAGCTATAGGATTGGTTTAGGGTTAGAAGTACTAGCTTGGGGAGGAAATAATAATGGATAGACGCTGGACTTGAACACTGAATACTTTTCTTAGTCTGGCTTACTTTCCACAACGTTGGCATGAGAACAGATGACTAAAATGTGACACCGTTTTTGGGCCAAAAAATAAGACACTTGGATGCATTCTTCTATTATTTCGTTGGGTATCTATCAGAGACTACCCACACAACAAAACGTTAATTTTTAAGTCGGCGTGTTAATAAAGCTGATGTAGATTGATTGGTCCATTTAATTAAAATAGGGGAAAAAACCAGAAAAAAAAAAAAAAAAAAAAAAAAACAAGATCAGCTCGTACTAGAAGACAAAGTATGAAATTCTCTCCTTTTTTACCTTTCTTTGAACATCCGAAACAATGGTTCCAGATATGCTTGATTATGATGGAAAACTTACCTCTATAACCCTCGAATTGGAGGCTTAATTAACCAGGAAAATGTATCTTCCACATCAAAACAAGTTTAGTGGATAAGGAAGAACCTGGT
>JAKUCV010006872.1:0-67212 GCA_028386065.3 Turnera subulata | reverse complement strand
GTGGATACCGTAGAGGAGCAGGTCTTCTTCTTGCTCTTACTGATTCGGTTTCCGGCTTAGGTGAAAGATCCTAACACTACAAGTAAGTAAAATTGTTATACGGTTTACTAGCTTCACATGTGTTCTTGGTTGTTTCCCTTGTCTTCCGCTGCATATATCCGCTTCTATATGAATGTCATATAGCCTAGGGAAACTTACACTGTGGGGGCTGGTAGGAGAGCGAACTAAAGAATTCGCGGTTTAGGTCAGCGTAGGTGGGTTCTCCGAGTGTGGCAAACAGCAACCACCCCACTGGTTGGAGGAATCTGCGAACGCCATTCCTGGCCCCAATGGTTTTGAGTGCATCCATATCGAGCCACCGGCTGACAAGCACTATCTGGGTCTGTGCGAATGCCCAGGCTCGTCGGTGGCTGGCGTTTGCGGGTTGGAAGATGAAGTGCTGAGCAGAGGGTGGCGTGTCCTCTGTCTTTTCATCCCCTTGTTCTTCGTTGTCTTCCTCCTTTGTCTCTGCTTCATTGGTGGGCGGTGGTGTGGGTGGTTCTCGAGGGCGATCCTAGTTTCGCTTGGATCGCTCCTCGTTGTTGGTTTGTGGGGTGGTGGGTTGTGTGCGGCGAGATGTGGTGGTGGCCTTGGTGGTGGAGCGGGTCTGTGGTCGCTTTGGTGGTCGGAAAATGGTGGCAGGTGTTGAGTGTTCAGAAGGTTGGGGTTCAGTCAAGTCGATGATTTCGGTGTCATCGGTGATTGCGCGCTTGTTTTGGCGCATTGGAGGGGTGGGTGTGGTCTCGTCTTCAGGTTGGGGGTCGAGGTCGAGGTCGATGATGGTGTCGGGGGTTTGTGCTCGCCGGCATTTGTGGCGGTATTGTTGTGTTGGGGCGGTTGTACTGGTCTCTGGTGTGGTTTGGGTGTTGGTTTCGAAAGAGGTTGGAGGTGCAGGAAGGGCGAGTAAGGTGGAGGGTGGTGTGGCGGTGGTAGGTGGGCATAATTGGGCAAAGGCGGTGATGAGTTCTTGTAGGGGAGGGAGGTCAGGGTGTAGTTTGTGTGTTGTTTGGATGGGGTGTTAGTGTAATATGCCCAAAAGCCAATCAATGGATGATTGTTTGTAGTCATGTATACGCATTAAGGTTATTCCAATAAATATCGTTTATGACAAAAATACTTGCACATATTTATAATCCTAGAATATTTATATATTCTTAAATGTCCCTAGTCGATTATTATTATGGAATAAATTAAGACTAGCGTATGTTGAGAATTTATATGTGATATGAATTCTACATACGGGTACAAGTTAGAGAACTTGTGGACTGGACCGACCTACATAAGAACGCTACATGGAACGTTATATGTTTGTTGATAGCGGTTCTTATATGTATTGTCCTTAGACCTGAGATCATCAAGGTTCCCAACATATGACTCGTATACTTTGATATTACTCTTGGCTATTTCGTAAATGAGTAGACTTAGTGTAATCATTGGGTATATGATAAATGTGTAGTGGGTTTTGTATGATTCAGAGGGGATTCGTCCAACCCATATAACGGGTATATTACCGGATGGTTTCTTGATAGAGTTGAACCGGAAATGCATGGCCATGCTCGGATTATGATATGGTGATATCATAGGTATTCGTTTTACGCAGTTAACTCGAGAATCAAGAAACCGAGTTTGAACATATGCGAGATTGACATATTCCATGTCTCGTGTTTAATCTTGATAATGGGACGAAAGGACGATGACATGTTCCGAGGCATATAGAATCAGTACTGATCTTGTCGTTCGGGTAGCAATGATGTGTTGCTAGACGCTGCTCTTTGCTTATAATTGTAAATGAGTTTACAATTATTGCCGGACGTTACAAGTGCCTACAGGGTCACACATTTAGAATCGTTGATTCGAACAGGTGGTTGAACCGTGGTTGGACCATAGTTCGACCAAGTGTGGTTGGACCATGGTTGGACCGTGGTTGGACCAGGGTCGTTTTGGGCTGGTTTGATTCAATAATTGTCAGAATTATTGAGCCAAACCTGATTGCTTGTGATGTGTAATCCCATTAGTGCTTAGTGGTAGACAAGATAATGGGTATCTTAATCATGATGGGCCATTGTGTTGGCCATTACCATAAGCACTAATTGAGTGGCATAATTAGATTATGCTTTGGGTTTTTGGCTGATTGCATTCTGGTTTTTCAGAGCCTTGAGAGTGTTTTTCAGACCAGTAAGAACACACACAAACACTTCTTTTCTTTGAGAAAAAAAGAAGAACACAAAACACCACATAGCTCCCGGAAATCCGTAGCTAGCACCACGGTTTGGGAGTGCTCGGGATGGAGATCGTGATACTGTTTCCAGCTGTGATCGACGGTTCGTGTGGATACCGTAGAAGGGCGGAATTTCTGTCCGGCTCTAGCTGATTCGGTTCTACAGTTGGGTGAAAGACCTCAGCCGTTTCAGGTATGTTCGTTTTGTTATTCAGTTTAGCTATCTTCACTTGGATCCTCCATGTGTTTCCATTTTTCCGCTGTGCATTTCTTTGCATTTGAATGTCAATTTGCATGCCCAGAAACTTACAGTGGTAGCGGAGCCTCTTGTGAAGCTCTAAACCGAATTTATGTGCATATGTTGATATGTTCATGCAAATATATATGATGTGTTTTATGTGATGTAGCATGATCATTATATGTTGAGTTCATTATATATGTTGATATTGGTTTGTGTCAAAAGTGTTTTGACAACAAGAACTTGATTGGTATGTGATATCAATCAAGGAGTAATTGGCAGTAAGTCGAAGGGGTTCGACAAAACGAAAATCGATCGTCAGTTTTCGGAAGGAACGATGGTCGTTCTGGTACTGCAGGGCCAGGACATTGATGTTCATAAGATGGACATCGATGTCCACATGAGGATTTGCCTTGGCCGAGCCTTTTCTATGAAAGGTTGGCCTTGGCAGATTCACATGAACATCGATGTTCAGGACTGAACATCGATGTCGAAGAGCCTTGTGAGATTGATTTGAGATTCCAGAGACCAAATAACATCGATGTTCACTTGATAACATCGATGTCCTTGTGTTCCAGAGTCTCAAACATCAATGTTTAAAGGTTAGACATCGATGTTTAAAACTACTGCCAAGTTTTTGGACCTTCGGAACTTTCCAACATCGATGTCCAAGAGTTGAACATCGATGTTCTTGAGTTCCAGAGGCCAATGAACCTTTAGAACCTTCCAACATCGATGTCCAAGAACTGAACATAGATGTTCTTGAGCTCTACCAAATAGTTTGGACTTCCAGAGCCTCAAGGACATCGATGTTCATGACAGGACATCGATGTCCTTGAGTTCCAGAGGCCAAATGACATCGATGTTCATGACAGGACATCGATGTCCTAGAGTACCGGAGGCCAATGGACATCGATGTTCAGTAATGGAAAACGATGTCCTTGTGCATTACCAAGGTGTTGGGAGAATCAGATTCTCAAAACATCGATGTTCATATAATTTTTGGGCCCGCCCTGGCAAGGGCGCTGTCCCTTGACCCCGCCCGCTAACCGGCTAGCGGGACCGCCGTGCTACCTCTGCGTAGCGGCTTATATTGCATATGATGCATTGTTATTGTATATGAGATATATAATTTGTGAATTACATGCATGACATGTATGGATACAATTGTTGACAAGTATTCATCATTGCTTAGATCAACATTTGGTAGGTTTTGCCAAAGCAAGGTGCCAATGTTTATCCTAGCAAGATGTGATGGCATAATTGTTATGCATGGAAACAATTGCTAATATAAATATTAAGTTCTTAGTTGCCTTCCATGATAAGCACTCATCATCGCTTAGATCAACATTAGGTAGGTTTTGCCAAAGCAAGGTGCCTATGTTTATTCTAGCAAGGTGCCTATGTTTATTCTAGCAAGGTGCGACTGGATAATTGTAATATCTGAACTGCTTATTGTGGGTTTGGACTTAACTAGGTCATCTTAATAGGATTAAGGACTTAGAGGCATGGAGTTGAGTTAAGTCTATGAGATAGACAAGAAGAAGTGTTGTTCACTCAACTATCCAAGAGTTACATGAGATGTAATTGACAAGAGTTGTCTACCTAAATAACTATGAAGTAAGCGATCAGCCAAAGCTGACTTATCTAGTAGTGAAATATGGATCTTGGCCTACTTATTGATTGTCTTGATTTATATAGTAGGAGTATCATTTAATAGAATTCCTTGTTAAATGATTTAGTATCCATGACTCTTAATTGTGTGAGTTGATCATTGTTGTAGAATTTCCATGGCACAAAACACTAGCATAATGTCCCTGCGATCTGTCCTTTAGAAGGAAAAACTGAATGGGAATAACTTCCTAAAATGGTATCGTAATTTGAGGATAGTCCTCAAACAAGAAAACAAATTGTATGTCCTTGAAGGGCCTGTTCTAATTGAACCGGCGCCTAGTACTTCTAGGGCAGGTAGGGATGTTTACAAGAAGCATCTTAATGATGCATTGGATGCATCATGCCTTATGCTTATAACCATGGATCTGAGCTTTAGAAGCAACATGAGAAATTGGGGGTTTCGATGTGATCGAACACCTGAGAGGTATGAGACCTCTAAGGCATTATTCCAATGCAGGATGGCTGAGTCATCACCCGTAAGACCTCATGTGCTCAAAATGATTAGATACATTGAGAGCCTTGAGGGTCTTGGTTTTCCTTTGCAGAAGGAGTTGGCTGTTGATCTAGTCCTGCAATCGTTGCCGGATAGTTACAGCCAATTTGTCATAAACTTCAATATGAATCATCTTGACAAATCCTTGTCTGAGTTGCTCAGCATGTTAGGAACAGCTGAGCAACAGATGAAGGCACACAAATCCAACAGCATTATGGTGGTTGGAAGTAGCAAGGGAAAGGGTAAGGGCAAGGTGAAGAATTTTGCCAAAAGGTTTGGTGCATGTTCTTCACAAGTGCTGAAACCCAAAGGTGGTGTTGCAAAGGAAGGTCAATGCTTCCATTGCAAGAAATCCGGTCATTGGAAACGTAACTGCCCTGTTTACCTTGAAGAGGTAAAGAAGTAGAAGGGAAGTAAGACTTCCGCTTCAGGTATTTTGTTATAGATGCTAATATCTCTATCTCAGCATCATGGGTATTAGATACAGGATGTGGTTCTCACATTTGTGTAAATGTGAAGGAACTGAGAAAGAGTAGGAGAATGGCAAAGGGTAAGATAGACCTGCGTGTAGGAAATGGAGCAAGAGTTGCTGCATTAGCCGTAGGAACTTACTATCTTACCTTACCGAGAGGTTTGGTTTTAGAACTAGACGATTGTTATTATGTACTGACCATAAGAAGGAATTTGATTTCTGTTTCTTGTCTTGACAAGAAAGCTTTTTCATTTGTAATAAAGAACAATTGTTGTTCTATTTATTTTAATGATATTTATTATGGTGGTGCATATTTGAGCAATGGTTTGTATGTTCTAAACCAAGAAACTCCTATCTATAACGTTAATACGAAGAAGGTTAGAATGAATGATTCTAATGAAACCTATCTTTGGCATTGTCGATTGGGCCATATAAACGAGACTCGTATATCTAAACTCCATAAAGATGGACTTTTAGACTCATTTGATTTGGAATCATTTGAGACATGTGAGTCATGTTTGTTAGGCAAGATGACGAAGACTCCTTTTGCTGGTAAAAGGTGAAAGGGCTTCGGAATTATTAGGTCTTATACATAGTGATGTATGTGGACCGATGTCGACACAAGCTAGAGGTGGATTTCAATAATTCATTACATTTACTGATGATTTCAGTAGGTATGGCTATGTGTATCTGATGAGACACAAGTCAGAATCCTTTGAAAAGTTCAAAGAATTCAAGAATGAAGTACAAAATCAACTCGGTAAAAGTACTAAAATGCTTCGATCTGATCGAGGAGGTGAATACTTAAGCAGAGAATTTCTTGATCATCTAAAGCAATGTGGTATAGTATCACAGCTAACTCCACCAGGTACGCCTCAATGGAATGGTGTTTCTGAAAGGAGGAATAGAACCTTGTTGGACATGGTTCGTTCGATGATGAGTCAAGCTGACCTTCCTTTTTCATTTTGGGGACATGCATTATTGAGTGCTGCATTTACACTTAACCGTGTTCCATCTAATTCCATCGAAAAGACACCATATGAGATATGGACAGGGAAGCGTCCCAATTTGTCTTTTATGAGGATTTGGGGTTGTGAGGCTTACGTGAGACGTGAAGCATCAGATAAACTCGGCCCTAAATCTGACAAATGCCTCTTTGTAGAATACCCTAAGGAAACAAAAGGGTATTACTTCTATAATCCCACCAACCACAAAGTGTTTGTTACTCGGACTGCTATTTTTCTAAAAAGAGAATTTATTTCTAGAAGAATCAGTAGGAGGAAAATAGAACTCGAAGAAGTTCGAGATCTAGAGGCCGAGATGGAACAAGGACAGGAACCACAAGATGTTGTGGATGAGAATCCTGTATCTATAACACATGGACCGCGTAGGTTGGATAGGATTCGGTATGAGCCTGAGAGATATGGATTTCTTATGACTCATACTGGAGATGTGATGCTCATAGATGAGGATGAGCCCACTTCCTATCAGCAGGCTATTACGAGTCCGGACTTCAAGAAGTGGCTAGAAGCCATGAATTCGGAAATGGAATCCATGTATCAAAACAAGGTATGGACCTTGGTTGATCCACCTGAAGGGGTAAAACCCATAGGGTGCAAGTGGGTCTTTAAGAAAAAGACCGACATGGATGGTAATGTGATTACCTATAAAGGGCGATTAGTGGCGAAAGGTTTCAAGCAAGTTCATGGTATTGACTGTGATGAAACTTTCTCGCCAGTTGCCATGCTTAAATCCATCCGGATTCTATTGGCTATAGTGACATACTATGATTATGAGATATGGCAAATGGATGTCAAAACCGCTTTCCTTAATGGACATCTGTTAGAGAATGTGTACATGACACAACCTGAAGGTTTTGTCGATCCAGAGAATGCCAATATGGTATGCATGTTGCAGAGATCCATTTATGGATTGAAGCAAGCTTCATGGAGTAGGAATCTTTGTTTTAATGATGTGATCAAAGAGTTTGGTTTCATTAAGAACGAAGATGAACCATGTGTTTACAAGAAGGTTAGTGGGAGCACTATTGTTTTCTTGTTGTTGTAAGTTGACGACATCCTACTCATTGGGAATGACATTTCGACACTACAGTCTGTAAAGGCTTGGTTAGGAAAATTTCTCGACGAAGGACTTAGGAGAAGCTGCCTAAGTTTTAGGTATAAAGATCTATAGAGATAGATCCAAAACGCTTCTCGGGCTAAGTCAAAGTACGTATACTGACAGGGTGCTAAAGAGGTTTAGCATGCAAGATTCCAAGAAAGGATTCTTGTCCTTGTCACATGGCATATCTCTCTCAAAGAATCAATGTCCTAGTACATTTAGGGAGAGAGAGCGGATGAGTTAGAATCCTTATGCTTCTGCAATAGGAACTATCATGTATGCCATGCCATGTACTCGACCGGATGTCGCTTATGCTTTGAGTGTCACAAGCAGATACCAATCTGATCCAGGTGAGAGTCACTGGATAGCGGTTAAGAACATCCTTAAGCACTTGAGAAGGACTAAGGATGCATTCCTGGTTTACGGAAGCGTGAATGAGCTTGTTGTAAAGGGTTACACAGATGCTAGCTTCCAAACCGACAGAGATGACTTTAGATCGCAGTCATGTGTTTTTGTCTTGGAGGTGGTACTGTATGCTGGAAGAGTTCCAAGCAGGGAACAGTTACCGACTCTACAACAGTGGCTGTGCAAAGTTCCTTCTGAGAACAATGTAACAGACCCGTTGACTGAGTCTCTCACAGAGCGGAAGCATGATGGTCATGCTGCATTCATTGGTATTAGATACATGTATGATTGGCTTTAGTGCAAGTGGGAGATTGTTAGTGTAATATGCCCAAAAGCCAATCAATGGATGATTGTTTGTAGTCATGTATACACATTAAGGTTATTCCAATAAATATCGTTTATGAGAAAAACGCTTGCACATATTTATAACCCTAGAATATTTATATATTCGTAAATGTCCCTAGTCGATTATTATTATGGATGGGTTGTAATAATAAATTAAGACTAGCGTATGTTGAGAATTTATATGTGATATGAATTCTACATACGGTACAAGTTAGAGAACTTGTGGACTGGACCGACCCACATAAGAACGCTACATGGAACGTTATATTTTTGTCGATAGCGGTTCTTAAATGTATTGTCCTTAGACCTGAGATCATCAAGGTTCCCAACATATGAGTCGTATACTTTGATATTACTCTTGGCTATTTCGTAAATGAGTAGACTTAGTGTAATCATTGGGTATATGATAAATGTGTAGTAGGTTTTGTATGATCCAGAGGGGATTCGTCCAACCCATATAACGGGTATATTATCGGATGGTTTCTTGATAGAGTTGAACCGGAAATGCATGGCCATGCTCGGATTATGATATGGTGATATCATAGGTATCCGTTTTACGCGGTTAACTCGAGAATTAAGAAACCGAGATTGAACATTTGCGAGATTGACATATTCCATGTCTCGTGTTTAATCTTGATAATGGGACGAAAGGACGATGACATGTTCCGAGGCATATAGAATCAGTACTGATCTTGTCGTTCGGGTAGCAATGATGTGTTGCTAGACGCCGCTCTTTGCTTATAATTGTAAATGAGTTTACAATTATTGCCGGACGTTACAAGTGCCTACAGGGTCACACATTTAGAATCGTTGATTCGAGCAAGTGGTTGAACCGTGGTTGGACTATGGTTCGACCAGGTGTGGTTGGACCATGGTTGGACCGTGGTTGGCTAGGGTCGTTTTGGGCTGGTTTGATTCAATAATTTTCAGAATTATTGAGCCAAACCTGATTGCTTGTGATGTGTAATCCCATTAGTGCTTAGTGGTAGACAAGATAATGGGTATCTTAATCATGATGGGCCATTGTGTTGGCCATTACCATAAGCACTAATTGAGTGGCATAATTAGATTATGCTTTGGGTTTTTGGCTGATTGCATTCTGGTTTTTCAGAGCCTTGAGAGCGTTTTTTAGACCAGTAAGAACACACACAAACACTTCTTTTCTTTGAGAAAGAAAGAAGAACACAAAACACCACATAGCTCCCGGAAATCCGTAGCTAGCACCACGGTTCGGGAGTGCTCGGGTTGGAGATCGTGAGACGGTTTCCAGCTGTGATCGACGGTTCGTGTGGATACCGTAGAGGGGCGGGATTTTTGTCCGGCTCTAGCTGATTCGGTTCTACAGTTGGGTGAAAGACCTCAGCCGTTTCAGGTATGTTCGTTTTGTTATTCGGTTTAGCTATCTTCACTTGGATCCTCCATGTATTTCCGTTTTTCCGCTGCGCATTTCTTTGCATTTGAATGTCAATTTGCATGCCTGGAAACTTACATGGGGAATGGTGGCAGTGGTGGTGGGTTGATGTGGAGAGGACGGTGGACGATTTGAAAAAGGGAGCGGGTGATACAAAAAGGGAAGATGATGGTGGTGATGATATCTGGGTTAGAAGATGAGGGTGGAGGATTGGGTGTGTTGTTGTTGTTGTTGTTGGCCTTGGCTGAGTGCGGAAGGTGTTGGGAGTGATGGTTGTGGGACAAAGGGTGCAGCGGCAAATTTCTGAAGGAGGAAGATGAAGTAGAGAAGGGAAGGGTAGGGGTTGTCATTTATAGGCAATTAATGCCTGTTCAGAGACGTTGAGTGGGTGGGAATACGAAGGGTTATGTCTGCTGGTAATGATTCGTTGCCACCCAAAGTGTCAGTTACGTGCTCCCTTTTGTTGTAGTGTTATATCCTTTGGCATGGATGACACGTGGATGGGAGAAGGAATAATCCTACTGGGTAATTGTGTTATGAGGTGTTTAAAGCAAAACTTCCTTATTCTCTATTGCTTTGGGCAGAAGGGTTGCAACAGGCTGAGCCTGTTGCTCATGCCGTCCCAGTTTTAGAGTTAGTGTGCGCAAGAGGAAATTTTTCAGCAGAGAACCTATTCCTAGTCCTACCTATTAGGATCTTCCCTAATTCTAGAGATTCCCTAAACGCAAGAGAATATCAAATGAGGTGTTAGGGTGTTGTGGAAGTTCGTCACATTCTCAGCCTGTGTGAGCCTGTGCAAGCCTAAAAAGCCCCTTTATGCAAAGAAATTAAGAATAGTTATCGCCAAGAAGGGTATAGAAGGACTTCCCTAATGAATCTCTGGCTCTGTGATTTCCTTTTCCATCAAATTTCAGCACCTGATTGATTAAAAGTAAAAGAAACACACAAAAAATAACAGAAATAACCAAATGAAAAGCAAAAGAAATTAGAAATTTACCGCACTTGGTGTTACCCAAGTGTGTGCTTCTTTAATGTCTTTTAGCTGGACTCCATCTTGCTTTGCTAGGTGGGAGGTGGATCATGGAGCACCTGAGTCTCCTGATACTCATCGGTCTTTATTTGATACAGCTTCAGTCTGTGCCCGTTAACCTTGAATGGTTGTGTCCTCTCATTGTATATTTCCACAGCCCCATGAGGGTAACAGCATGACACTGTGAAGGGGCCAGACCATCTTGATCGAAGATTTCCAGAGAAGAGCTTTAGGCGAGAGTTGTAGAGGAGGACTTGATCTCCTTCTGTGAATTTTCGAGTCTGTATTTTGTTGTCATGCCACTTCTTCATCCTCTCATTGTACAATTTTGCATTTTCATAAGCATACAGCCTCAGCTAGTCCAGCTCATTCAATTGCAACAGCCTCTGTTCTCCTACAGCCTGTGTGTCAAAGTTCCAAGCCTTAATAGCCCAATATGCCTTATGCTCAAGCTCCACAGGCAAATGATAGGCTTTCCCAAATACAAGGCGGTATGGGGTGGTGCCTATGGGTGCTTTGTAGGCTGTGCGGTATGCCCACAGAGCATCGTCGAGTTTTGCTGCCCAGTCCTTGTTTGATGGTCCTACTGTCTTTTCTAGGATCCATTTGATTTCTCTGTTAGTCACCTCCACCTGGCCACTTGTTTGAGGATGGTAGGGAGTGGCTACCTTGTGTCTGATCCCATACTTTCTGAGGAGAGCTTCAAACTGGCAGTTGCAAAAATGGGTTCCTCCATCACTAATTATTGCTCTTGGGGTGCCAAACCGAGTGAAGATGTGTTTCTTCAGGAACCTTGTCACTGTCTTGGCCTCATTGGTCGGGGAGGAAGTGGCCTCTACCCATGTAGAGACATAGTCAACAGCTACCAAGATAAAATTGTTCCCATAAGAACTCGGGAATGGTCCCATGAAGTCTATTCCCCAAACATCGAATAGCTCCACTTCCAAAATTGCTTGTTGCGGCATCTCTTGTCTTCTTGAGATGTTCCCTGTGCGTTGGCATTCCCTGCATGCCACCACCCAATTATGTGCATCCTTAAATAGGGTAGGCCAATATAGGCCAGCTTGCAATACTTTGGATGCTGTTCTGGTTGTGCCATGGTGTCCCCCGTACTGTGCATTATGGCAACTATGCATAACTTGTTCTACCTCCTCCTCAGGAATGCACCGTCAGATTATACCATCTCTGCATCTTCTGAACAATAGGGGCTCATCCCAGAGGTAGTTCTTCATGTCAGAGAAGAACTTCTTTCGCTGTGAATAGCTGAGATCTGGTGGAAGAGCTCCACAGACCAAGAAATTGACAATTTCTGCGTACCACGGCATTAGCCTGTGACTGACACTGTGAATGGTTGCAATGAGGCTGTCGTCTGGGAGATGATCATCAATAGGTATATGGTCCCTTGGCAAGTGATCTGAAGGCAATCTGGAGAGATGGTCAGCTACCACATTCTTTGTGCCTTTCTTGTCTCGATTCTCGAGGTCAAATTCTTGGAGTTGTAGGATCCACCTAAGAAGTCTTGGCTTGGTCTCCTTCTTGGTGAACAAGTACTTCAATGCCGAATGGTCAGTGTGGATGATGACCTTAGATCCCAAAAATTATGCTCTAAACTTTCCAATTGCAAAGACTACCGCCAGAAGCTCTTTCTCAGTTGTGGTATAATTGATCTATGCTTCATCCAAAGTGCGACTTGCATAGTATATGGCATGAAGTTCGTTGTCTTTTCTCTGCCCCAGCACAGCTCCTACTGCATGGTCACTTGCATCACACATGACTTCAAAGGGCTGACTCCAATCTGGGGGCTAGATGATTGGGGTCGTGGTCAATGTGGCCTTAATCCTGTTAAATGCATTTAGACAAGAATCATCAAATACAAATTCGGCGTCTTTACTAAGGAGATTTGTCAAAGGTTTTGCAATCTTTGAAAAATCCTTAATAAAACGCCTGTAAAAGCCTGCATGACCAAGAAAAGCCCGAATTGCCTTAACAGAGGTTGGAGGTGGAAGTCTTTCAATAACATCAATCTTAGCTTCATCCACCTCTATACCTCGTCCTGAGATTTTGTGTCCAAGTACAATACCTTCTGTAACAATAAAATGGAATTTTCCCCAATTTAGTACTAGGTTCACAGCCTCACACCATTCAAGCACTGTTTCAAGGTTGGCCAAACAGAGATCAAAAGAAGTGCCATAAACAGAGAAGTGATCCATAAATACCTCCATTATGTGCTCGATCAGGTCATGGAAGATGGCCATCATGCATCACTGAAAGGTGGCTGGTGCATTACACAGGCCAAATGGCATGCGCCTATTTGCGAATGTGCCTTAGGGGCATGTAAATGTAGTTTTCTCCTCATCACCTGGGTGGATTGGGATCTGGAAAAATCCAGAGTATCCATCTAGGTAGCAAAAATGCGTGTGCTTGGCAAGTCTCTCTAACATCTGATCTATGAATGGCAAAGGAAAATGATCTTTTCTAGTGGCCTGATTGAGTTTTCTATAGTCTATGCACATCCTCCAGCCTGTGACAGTCCTAGTTGGTATGAGTTCTCCTTTTTCATTCTTTACTACTGTCATACCTCCCTTTTTAAGCACCACATGTACTGCACTAACCCAAGGACTGTCTGAAATTGGATAAATTATTTCGGCATCAAGTAACTTCAAAATTTCCTTTTTAACCACTTCCTTCATATTTTCATTCAGTCTCCTCTGTGGTTCTATTATAGGTTTGCAGTTTTCTTCCAAAAGAATGCAATGCATACAAAGATTAGGACTGATACCTATCAGATCATCAATGGTATATCCTATTACCTTGCAGTGTTTGTTGACTACTGTGCGCACCTTTTCCTCTTCCTCCTGTGAAAGGTCAGCTCCAATAATGATGGAAAATGAGGAATTGTCAGTGTCTAAGTAGATATACCTGAGCTTGGGTGGTAGAGGTTTCATTTCTACCCTTGGTGCATCGGATTCTGGTTCTGGATTGCGAACAGACTCTGTGATAGGCTCAGCCTGTTGGTCCACAGCATGAGCCTGTTTGTCGATTTCAGGCACAGTTTCTTCTGCCAGAAATTTTGCCACCTGTTGCAGAGCTGTCTCTTCTCCATCTATGAGCCCATTGACTAGGCAACCTAGCAATTCATCCACATGTATCTCCATCAGTTGAGATGCCTTGACAAGTGCATCAACAGGGCCTGGTACAGCATCAACCATGCAGCACTGTCCTGTTGCAAATTATGTTCTTTGCGCCTTCTGGACATTGAACTCCACTGTATCTTCTCCTAGTCGTAGTGTCAATGTTTCGTTTGCACAATCAATCATAGCTCCTGCTGTAGCTAAGAAGAGACGCCCCAAAATGATGGGTGTCTTCTCATCCTCAATCATATTCATCACCACAAAATCTACTGGTATGTAAAAGTTGCCAACCTTGACTGGAACATCTTCCAGCACTCCCACAGGATATACAAGTGATCGGTCTGCTAGCTGGATTGTCATCCTTGTGGGTTTGATGTCCCCAAGGTTCAGGTTCTGAGTGATGGAGAGCGGCAACAGGCTGACACTGGCTCCTAAATCGCATAAGGCTCCCTCAATCTTCTTGTCCCCGATGTTTAGAGGGATTTTGAAGCTTCCTGGGTCTAAGCATTTTCTGGGCAGATGGTGCTGAATGAGGGCACTCCCCTGGGCTGTCATGGCTACTGTCTTGATGTCGTCAATGGTTCTTTTCTTGGTCAAGATGTCCTTGAGGAACTTGGCATATCACGACATCTGTGTAACTGCATCACTAAAGGGAACATTAACATAAAGCTTATTTAGCATCTCCTTAAACTTACTGAATTGCTTTTCCAGTTTACTTGAGGTACACTTCTGGATATGGGAGAGGAGGCTGATAGGGTCGGACAATCTGGGGCTATTTCTTAGCCTTCTTAGTACTCACAGGCTCACCCACAGACTCAGCCTGTGTCTGCACTGTTTGCCCTGGGTTGGATGTTGATGCTGTCTGATCTACAGCATCAGGCTATCTTGGTGTTGTGCCCCTTAATTCCTTCCCACTGCGAAGTGTTACAGCCTTGCAATGCTCATTCCTTGGATTCTCTATTGGTTTCCCTGGAAGGGCTCCTTGCTGATTGGTGGACATAGAGGCTTGTTGAGCAATTTGATTTTCAAGGATTCTGTTGTGGGATTTAATTTGACTAATTTCCTCACTCTTCTTGTTCTGGTTCTCCAAGATGGACTGCAGCATGCTCATCATGTTAGTGCTGTTGCCTTGCTGTCCTCCTTGGTTCTGTCTTTGGTACTGGGGCTGTCCTCCTTGATTTTGTCGCTGAAATTGGGGCTGTAGTGGATTTCTCTCCTCATTTGGTGCTTTCCAGGAGAAATTTGGATGATTCCTCCAAGAAGGATTGTAAGTGTTTCCATACTGTCCTTGCCTCTGTTGGATGTAGTGAGCCTGTTCAGAATCACATTCAGTGAAGAGAGGACAACTGGATGTGTTGTGAGGTCCCCCACATCCTTCACAGTCTGAGGTTGTGGATGTGGCTGCTTTGACGTGAGCAGCCCCTAATTGCTTTCTGAGGGCTTCTATTTCTGCCTCCAGCTTGGTTACTCTGTCTACTCCAATTATTCCAGAGGCCTTGACTCCTCTGATCTGGGTTTTCCTTTTTGACAAAGCCTCGAGAATGGCAACTCCATCATTGTATTCCTTGTCCAGAAATGAACCAATTGCCATTTTTTCGAGAGTGTTCTGGTCTTCATCACTCAGGCCGCAATAAAATTGCTCAAGCTGCACGACCTCATCAATTCTGTGGTTTGGGCATCTCCTCAGTAATCCCTTGAAGTGCTCCCAAGCATCACGAATGGATTCATCATAGTGCTGGGAAAATCCTATCAGCTGCTGCCTCAAGTTTGCAGCTTTGCTCGATGGGTGGTACTCCTTCAAGAAAGCTCTGACCGGGCTGTCCCAATCTGTGAAATGGCCTACCTCATGGTTGTTAAGCTATTCGAATGCTGCATCTCTGAGTGAGAATGGGAACACTCTCATGTACAGCTGCTCCTTGGTCATCCCTGCTATGTTCACAGTGCTGCACACCCGCAAAAAATTCTGCAAGTGTGAGTTTGGATCCTCTGAGGGTAAGCCTCCAAATGTGCGCCTCTCCAACATGCTGAGCAGGTTTGTTCTGATTTTATAGGGGGCGTCGACATCTGGGATGGCTATGCTGTTGTGGATGATGGTGGTTGGTGGTTGTAGGAGCTGTGACATAGGGATGTAGGGTCGCACAGGGTGAGCATGTTCAACCTCTGGGTGTGCTCCTTGGTTGAGTCTGTCCGCCATGTTGTGTTGTTTCTCCTTGTTCTTCTTGCAGAACTCGCGGGCTGCCTTTTCAATCTCCTGGTGGAAGGTTAGAGATGATTTTTTGCTTCTGGTTTGGGGCATGCACCACCTGAAAGCTTCAAACTTGGAAAAAGAGAGGGTAAGATTTTGAAAAGCCTAATAAATCAGAAATAAAAAGTAAAAAGAATCAAGCGCCAGTCCCCGGCAACGGCGCCAAAAACTTGATGCGTGTGCTATCCTGCAAGTGCACAGGGTTGTTGTAGTACTTTTATCAAGGTCGTATCCACAGGGACTGGGTTGAATCTGTTTTCCTTCAATTTCAGACAAACTAGAAATTAAACAAGAGTGGATTGGATGATTAATGATTAAAACTAAAAATGAGCAGTAAGGTAAATATAATAGCAAATTAAATGAGGAAGAGATCAGAAATGGTGAGTTCTTAGGCATCCAGGGTCCACATGTCCTGATTTATGCTTATAAATTGCTCATCAGCATCATCACAGGCTAAGCCTGTGGATGAGGCTGTGACTAATTCGATGCCTTGTCGGGGCTCCCAACCTGAGGTACTATCAACGGCTTTCGTTCTTATTAATAGTTCCTTAAGCTTCCGTCTACCCCCTGTCACTAGAGTAGTCGTTCACTTAAGGATGAGGTTCAATGTTGGTGCAGATTCCCACAGTTTCTCCCTACCTTCTTTCGAATGTCTAAGGAGTGAAGGCTGACTATTGTAGGTCTAGCACTCCTGGCTTCTCCTTTCGGTCCTTCACCAGGCTGCTACTAAACTAAGAATATGCTACCCAATAATCAATCAAGAATCAAACTAGAGGTTGTGTTATCTCTTGACTATACTGTTACGGAATGAGGCTATGCTGGGCACAGCTTGATGCTGTCGACAGCAAGGGAGTTAATTATAAGAATGGTTCTTGCAGGCGCTCTCAACCTATACTGCACCCATTTGCTTTCGCTCACAGGTGCCTCCCATGGCTCTCTTCTTCCTGGTGCTTTCGCATAGGTCAAACTCAGGGGACGAAGATTGGTTTTGAGGCTAATTCCTCAATTAATTTCTAGCCCTGTCACAAGCTAAAAACTAAGAGTTAGTTGTTGTTGTTCTAGTAGCTATGGTTTCTCCTTTCGGTCTTTCACCTAGCTACCTGTGTTCATGCATGGGTTTGATCAGAACCTAGACATAGAGAAAGCTCTCAACAACTAAAGCAAGAAATATGGTTAAGAACATGAACAATTTTATTCGCAAAAACCAGATACATGCTTCCCCCTTCAACCTAAGAAGGGGTTGTTTAGTTCATAATCAAGGTAATAGAATCGATGGAAGAATGGATTGGCAAAGTGTTTTTGAACAACCTGGAGGTTAGGGGCAACACGGTTTCTGCCCAGAAAGGCTACAGAACTGTGTCTTCCCTTGGACTCTTGGTGTTTCTGGGTCCCACCTCTGTTCTAAGGAACTCTGCAACTAAGGGGTTTTTGGGTGTTGATCCGGGGCTCTCTTTCTCTTCTTCTCTTCTCCCTTTTTGTAGGTGCATCTCCCTTCTTTTTCTCCTCCCAACTTGCCGGAGAGCATGGGTGTTTGTGCAAGTTGGCTCGTCAGTTCTCCAGCGTGCTCGTCAGCTCCTCCATCGTGTGTGTCAGGATAAGAGCCATGGGGAGCGTGATGATATGGTGCAATTCGCTGGTCTGCAGCTTTTGAGGAATAATTGGAGGGAATAATGGACTTTTGAGTGGGCAATCCTCTGACATTCCTCTAGGCATTAAATTATCATTCCCTCCTGCCAAAAGGTCTTCTAAAATACTCAGGATGTGCTTTGCAGGCTCCATGTGCAGGATGAGTGAGTGGTGCAATTTAATATTGTTTCTGCAAACATGGGTTTCAGCAGGTCGTACAGGCTGATGCTGTACCTGGGTCTGTTGCAGCTCTTCTTCAACTTTCCCTTCAATTGATTTCTGCTTCTTCTGTCGATGATGAGGTGTCATGAGGACTTCTTGGATCAAAGTTAAGGAAACGATCTTCAGTGGAAATCTTATGAATTAAAGGTGATTTGAGGCTTTCAATTGAATTCTCGATGAACAACAGCCTCAGGGACAGGCTCAATGGTTCTGCAACAGGCTCATGTTGTGGCTGATGCTGTATCTTCACATTCTTCAATGAAATCCTCTTGAATTGATTGAAATGCACCTGAAATTGCTAATCATACAGTAAGGGATGGAAATCGAAGGAATATAGTGGAATAATGCATAGGAGGCATATAATCATAATGAATTTAGAACAATTCGCGCCCAAAATTATGCCCTAAACTATGCATATTTCACATGCATCAGCCAGAATCCAAAACATTTGGCTGCACACTGTTGTTCTGAATATTTGGCTCAGGAAAAGCCAAATGCTGTTGATTTGCAATTGGATTAGGAATTTGCACTTCTTTTTCCTCATCAATATCAATAACCTGTGGCTGATTCTCAGAAGTAAACTCAACATCTGTATCATCACTAAGATCATTCAAGTTAATCTCATCAAACACCACATGCATGGATTCTTCAACAATCATGGTTCTTTTGTTATATACCCTATAGGCTTTACTACTCAAAGAATAACCAAGGAATATACCATCATCAGACTTAGCTTGAAACTTATCTAGATTATCTTTAGTATTCAGGATGTAACACTTGGAGCCAAATGTGCGAAAGTATGCAATATTTGGCTTTCTATCATGCCAAATCTCATAAGGTGTCTTTTCAATTAATGGACGCAAAGAGACTCTATTTAGGACATAGCATGTTGTGTTCACACCCTCAGCCCAGAAACAGACAGGTAACTTATACTCATTAAGCATAGTTCTAGCCATTTCTTGTAAGGTTCGATTCTTCCTTTCCACAACCCCATTTTGTTGAGGTGTTCTAGGAGTCGAAAATGTGTGTTCAATGCCATTTTGCTCACAGAATTGATTGAAGGTGGAATTATCAAATTCTCCTCCATGATCACTTCTGATTTTAGATATTTTATACCCTTTTTCATTTTGCAGCTTCCTAACCAATGAGCCAAATTCTTGACATGCATGATCTTTTGTGAAAGAAATAAAACCCATGTAAATCTAGAATAATCATCTACTATAACGAATGCATACTTTTTACCACCAAGACTCACAGTTCTCATAGGACCAAAAAGATCAATATGTAAGAGTTCAAGAGGTCGAGAAGTTGATACCACATGTTTTGGCTTAAATGAACTTTTGATTTGTTTACCGTGCTGACATGCACGACTTTTGGTTTCTGCCTCAAACTTTAGTTTGGGCAGACCATCGACCAAATTTTTTTTCACAGATTTGAGAGAAGTTCAAGATTTGCATGCCCTAGCCTCCTGTGCCATAGAGTTGCAGTATTTGTTCTTGCACTAAAGTACTTATTCTCAAGATTAGTAACATCATTTAAATATATGGAATATAGATTACTAATCCTCTTTCCAACAAACAAGATATTCTCATCATCAACTCTACTCACAAGACATCTAGATGATTGAAAAGTAATTCTGAATCCTTTATCACAGAGCTGACTGACACTAAGCAGGTTGTACTTAAGATTATCAACAAGTAACACATGCTCAATAGTTAGGTTAGTGCCAATCTTACCAATACAGAGGATTTTTCCGTTAGAACTATCACCAAATGTAACATTACCTCGGTGTTTTGAGAGAAGGGATGTAAATTTTAATGGGTCACCTGTCATATGCCTTGAAAAACCACTATTCAGAACCCATTCATCCCTTGAATCCTGTCAAATGATCAAGTTTTAGGTACCCAAACTAACTTGGGTCCATCAGGGTTAGATTTGGCTCCTTTCGGAACCCAAATATATTTAACATGATTATTTCTCTTCCTATGAAAGCATGATCTGATCATATGACCAACATTTCCACAGTAATAGCATGTGATATCAGGTCTATGTGAGTGCTCATGATGTCCCTGCCTAGGATGCTCATGATATCTAGGTCTATATTGTGATCTAGATTCAGCATTGACAAATTTAATTGGCAGATTTGGCTTGTTAAGAACCATATGTATAGCGCCTATTCCACTTTTATCTAGTGAATGCCTTTGTTGTCCTGGCAGCAAATTCAGCCTATTTCTTCCATTTGTGAACTTCTCTAATGAACATTTTAGATCATCTACTTCAGCCTTTAGAGCATCATTCTTTTGAATCATCATTTCACACTTGCTCAAATTACTAGCTATCTTTTTCTCAAGATCTTCATATGCGTTTTGAGCAGCAAGTTTTTCTTTCTTTAACGACTCACAAATAGACAAACTTTCAGCATGTGCACGCTCAAGAGTTTCATATGCAGTTTTGTGAGATACATGATCAAATTCAAGCAGATCAATACGTTTCTTATATGAAGCATTCTTCTTAAGTGCTTGCTCATACTTATCATGCAATTCTTCAAATGCATCTTGAAGCTCATCAAAGGTATAGTCAAGAGAATCATTTACCTCATCATCTTCTCGAGCCATTAAGCATAGATTTACTGCTTCATCAGAATCAGAGTCACTTGATGAATCTAAATTATCCCATACCGGCATAGCCTTCTTTCCTTTGTTTCTAGGAAAATCAGATTTGGCTTTTTGGTGTGGACATTCTGACTTGATATGGCCCGGACGATTGCAGCCAAAACACACCAGTGGATCTTTCTTTTGTTCAGTCTATTTGTCGCCTTGAAAACTCTTTCCTTTCATTTGCCTTCTCTTTCGAAGAAATTTGACAAACTTCCTGGTGATAAGTGTCATATCCGCATCATTGTACTCATCACTGGACTCTTGGTCCGCCTTAAGAGCCAAATCTTTCTTCTTTGGTTCTTTTGGTTCTAGTTTAGAACCATGAACTATAAGCTTGCCGATAAGCTCATCATAAGTGAGAGTATTCAGATTCTGAGCTTCTTCTATAGCTGTGACTTTTGGCACCCACTCAATAGGTAGAGATCTAAGGATCTTTGCCACTTGGTCTCTAAGAGTGACGGGCCTACCAAGTTGATGACTGTGCATTTTACACTCATTTTTGGGTCCATTTTACGTATTTTTGACTTGCAAATATTATTTTATTTATTTATTTATTTATTTTCTTTCATTTTCTTTTCTTTATTTTAATAAATCTCTTTTCCTAGTGTCTAAAGATTTTTGTGCAGAAATGAGGACTAAAGGACGAATTTTAGGCCAATTGCACAGTTCTCGCATGAGCAGCCTATGCAGCCCGTTTTTGAACAGGCTGCCCATGCACAGGCAGCCTATGCAGCACATGTAACCCCATGACCACATGACATCATCAGGGCTTTTCTCAATGACAATCAGCCCAATTTCCCACAAAAGAGTCCTCAAGATTATTTCCTGGAACGGCCCATTCTAACTTTTGAAGGCCCAAGCCAAAGCCCATCATGCTCACAAGCCCATCAATGACAATTTGGTCAAGGAAATATTTTCAGCCCGTCAAAATACACCTCCTGCACAAGCTTTTGCCAATTCTATTTTTGGCATAAGATGAAAGTTGTGGGTAGCCCTTGCACATGTCCACCTTGAAAACCAAGCAATGAAAAGAAATGGTCTTTGGTGCCCACCTCCCACGTCACCTGCGCAAACAAAAAAACAAATGGAATATTTGTTTGTTTCCTTAGTTTTTGCATTTTGCTGCAGCACGTGGACATCACTTAAGCTCATGTAGGGACTATTCTTGGATGGATTTTAGGAAGATAGTTTGGTCAAAGACACATGGCAACACCTGCTTTAAGGAAGGGACTAATTCTGGAAAGGATACAACGGTTTTGAATGTGGCAAATGCACCAATTTTGGCGCAAGTGGTGAAGTGGTCTACCACTTTTTTTTGGCGCCACTTCCCACCATTTCCAGCCACCCAATCTTGCTCCTCCTGCACTATAAAAAGCAAGACAGATCAAGTTCTCCATCAAGTCCTCTAGCATGACTCAAATCGGCAACTATACACAAATAGCTTAGGACTTGTACTTTTCTTTACTTTGTAATTCAAGCATATTTAGCTCTAGCTTTTGGAAGTTTCTTAGCTTGGGATTTGTCTCTTTTGGTTCAAGGTTGGCTCCAATATTCTTGTAAGTTTCTTCCTTGAATTAATTATGATGATTTATTTCCAAGTTCTTGTTATTTTCTTTAAGGCTATGTCTTGCTAAATTTGTAATCTAGGATTAGGGATTGAACTTGTTAATGTTTCCATACACATTTAATTAAAGTTTTATTTCTGAATTTATTCTCTTTTAATCCGGTAATGAAACTTCACTATGTTAGTTGCCTGATAACCAATTAGTATAAATTTATAATAGGGAAACGTTAAGTGACAGCGTCGTTTGCCTATAGAAAAACATTAACCGGGCTATAAAAACCGACCTCGAGGGAGGCGTGCTTTTTATTGGAGATTAAGTAGGTAAATTTCTTATTGCTCTTAGTTTATTTCATCACTGGCAAATGGATAGTGGACATAAACTAGGAACGGATTTTACGGCACTACGAGAGTAGGTTATCGATCTAATTTATTTTTACCGATTCTTTCAAGAGAGTTTATTTTCAGAATTAATTCATAGATTTTACATAGGCAAGCTATGTGGAACATGGTCTGCTTATGCTGAGCTTAATTGCAAGGAAATGTTGGCAAGGAATTCCCCGAAGTCCTAGATATTTAATATTATTGAATTTTAATCGTTTCTATTCGCTTTCGTTTTCCAATTCAAACATCAATCCTCAATATTATTTATTTTTCTAGATAATCATAAATTGCTCGGTTAGATAGTACTTAACAAAGATCCCTGTGAGACGACCTTGGTACTACAACAACCCCGTATACTTGCGGGAAGCTATCAAGTTTTTGGCGCCGTTGTCGGGGATCGGCGTTAATATTATTTAACTTAGTGATTAGGTTAATCCAGATTTTTATTTTTCATTTTCTTTGTCACCCGTTTGGGTAGTTTTTCGTCTGTTTTTTTCTTCAGGTTTCTTCAAGTTTTACCGAAGGAGATATGGAGGGACACGTAAGACGCGTTATCGAGGAGATCGAGGGTGTCCGATACGGACCTCGGCACAGGCCGGTTCAGGATTTCTCTATCCTCGATGCAACCCTTGCACAGTCCAGTGTGGTACGCCTAACTGTGCAAGCAAATAACTTTAAGCTAAAGCCAGCCCTAATCAAGATGGTCCAAAATGAGACTTTCGGGGGTTCCTCCATTGAAGACCCAAATCAACATTGGCAAGATTTCCTGGAAATCTACGACATAATCAAGGTGAATGGAGCCTCCGAGGATGCTATCAAGCTGCGCCTTTTTCCTTTCTCACTTAAGGACATGTCGAAGGCGTGGTTGACTGCACAAGCTCCTGGGACGTTTAATACATGGGCTGCCTTATCACAGGCGTTCTTGAATAAATTTTTTCCGCCCAGCAAAGCCATGATATTAAGGAACAACATCATGGAGTTCAAACAGAAGTCCAATGAATCGTTCTACAATGCGTGGGAAAGGTTTAAGGATGCTTTGAGAAGAAGTCCATAGCATGGCCTACCTGATTGGCTGATCGTGGAGAAATTCTACGCGGGCCTGAACGAATCCCTCTGCGCACATGTTGATGCTGCGGCCGGAGGAGTAGCCTTAGCCAAAGATGCTGAGGATGTGTATGAATTATTCGAACACATCGCCAGTAATAAATTCGAATGGCCAGGCGAGATCACAGGAACAACCGGAGTTCTTGAACTTGACGCTATGAGCCTATAGAACACCAAGTTGGATGCCATCTTGAAGATGAATGGGAAGGGACAGTCCCATTCCTGTGCTAGATGCGAAGGAGGCTATTCGGAGTGCCCAGCAGAGGGAGACTATGAGCAAGCATGCCAAAAGCAAGTGAGTTACATCAACCAGAGAGTCCAGAAGGACCCTTATTCAAACACCTACAACCCAGGTTGGAGGGACCACCCTAACTTCTCTTGGAAGCCTCAATAGCCCAACCAAAACCAAAATCAAACCGGAAGAGGTCCTCCCGGATATCCTCCGAAACAACCTACACAGGCATACCAACAGTCGTATCAGCCAGCTCCTAAAGATGACTTGCAGTCGCTACTCAAGTCATTTATGGAGGAGCAACGACAAGTTGTGAAAGGGCTTTCTGACGAGAATAACAATCTCAAGAGTCAGATCGCACAAGCTGGCCCTAGTCAGGGCAATCCTGGCAAATTACCGGGCAAGCCGGAGGTCAACCCTAACGCTCAATGCAATGCAATCACTCTTAGGAGTGGTACTTAATACGAAGAGCGACAACCACCCCCAGCCCTGATAAAAGAAGCAGAGCATGGCCAGGCCATGCAAAAAGACAAGCCTACGGAGCATGAGCAGGTTGTGTCAGCCAAAAAGGGGAAGGCAAAGAAAGATGAAGTTAAGGCTTATGTTCCACCTATTCTCTTCCCTCAGCGGCTCAACCCACTGGTCCATGACAAGAAGTTTGGACGCTTTCTTGAAAACATGAAAAAGCTCTACATTAACATTCCGTTCCTCGAGGCCGTGTCCCAAACACCTACATATGCCAAATTCTTAAAGGACATCTTGTCCAATAAGAATAAATTGATTGACTACGAGACAGTGGCCTTGACGGGTGAATGTAGCACAATCATTCAGAATAAGCTTCCAGATCCCGGAACATTTACTATCCCTTGCGACATAGGGAAGGTTCACATCGAAAGGCACTTTGCGGTCTTGGCGCAAGTGTTAGTGTGATCCCTTTGTCAATCAGCAAGCAACTTAAACTCGGGGATCTGAAACCTACTGCTATGTCACTCCACCTAGCAGATAGGTCGGTTAAGTATCCAGTGGAAATTTTGGAAGATGTTCCTATCAAAATTGGGAACTTCTTCATCCCAGTTGATTTCGTGGTCCTCGACATGGAGGTAGATCACCACGTACCCATCATCCTGGGACAACCCTTTTTGGCAACTGCTGGTGCCATCATTGATGTCAAGGGTGGAAAGCTCTCACTTCAAGTCGGCTCTGAAAAGATTTGCTTCGATGTTGATGAAGTAATTCGCAAAGGAGTACTGGACGATTCATGCTACCGACTTGACTTAGGAGAGATAGCAGTTGACGAAATCCTTGCACAGGCAGGCTATGCAGATCCTCTGTTGGCGTGTGTCACTCTTAGTAAAGGCACTCGGGATCCAGATCCAGAGATAACAGATTATGCATGCCAGCTTAAGGTTTTATCTCTGGCGTCCGACGAAGAAGACATGAGATTTGAGAAGTTAGATAAGACGCCAGAAGACATGGCAAAAGAAAATGCTCCGAAGGTTAAGATGAAACCTTTACCTCCTGAGCTCCATTGTTCATTACTGGGAACAAACTCCACACATCCAGGTGATATAAATGTGAGTTTTACTGAGGGAGAGGAAGATAAGTTGCTGAAAGATAAGGGACTACACAAGAAGACAATTGTGTATTCCACCGATGATCTTATCGAAAATAATCCCTCAGTTTATACTCATGAAGCTGGCAGAAAAGGAAGCAAACATTGGCGCGAGAGTAGCGTCCAAAAACAAGACCTAAGAATTGAAAACAGAGTCTTGTTACCCAAGCTTCATCATCCAGGAGAGCCTACCGAACAAGAGGTAGTGGAACCGTTCCCCGATCCACCTTCAGCATGAGGTGCATCGAGTCCAGCTACAAGACGTTAAAGAAGCGTTGTACGGGAGGCAACCCACGGTTATTTCCCTTTTTCCGCAAATAAAAGCAGCAAGTTCAGGTTCTTTTAATTCTTTTGTTGTTTCAGTTTATTTTCTTTAAAACATTTTGGTCCGAGCTCGTTTTTTGCTAAATATGATTGTTGCCCCCCTCTTTTGTTATCTGGAGTTTTCTAACTTATTTTTGTGCAGTGAGGACACTGCAAGTTTTAAGTTTGGGGTGGCTATACTTTCAGCATAGTGGCTGTGGCCTTTTATTTCTTTTTAGCTTTCTTAGCATGATAATAAGTAATTTTCTTCAGTTTATTTTTCGTTTTTCTTTTGTTTGAATAAATTTTTACAAGTTACAGATGAACCTGTTCGGATTAATTGGGCCAAATCCGACACAAGTACAAGGATTTCTCCGAGTTTCCACAATCGAGTCTCATTTCTGCTTGCATGAACATTGGGGATGAGTTCCCAAATGGCCGAGTTACGCTTGTTGGTAAATTTTTCACATTGTTTCGAATTCACTTCTAACCTCTTTGCATGTTTTATTTTTCAAAGTATATTTGGCATTACATCTTGCGTCTTAGAACAGGTCCACAACCCCATTAAAGCAAAATTTTTACAAGGTTTGTTTCTTAGGGATAGGATTAAGACATTCTTTTGCATAACCCACATTAACCACAAAACCTACCCATGTGTATATATTCACCTTCGTAAACCACTTTGGGCTTTTTCCTGGTAGCCATTTTTCTTAAATCCACATTCACTACCTTTACCCTTTGAACCTATGGCTACCATCATTTTGTTTCATACACACACGCCCTTATGCATTTTGCTCGGTCTTGTCTTTCCCTTAACAATTGCCTAACAACAAGATCAGTGGTGGTTCATTTATACACGGATTTAACATAAGCAGCCTGTGCTGATTGTGGAGAATGGTATTCATTTGTCTACTATGCCTTCCGCAAAGAAAAGAAACAAGAGAGAGATACTGCACAGAAGAAGAAAAGAAACAACACAGAAAATTGTTGTATCTCGCAAAAAAAAAAAAGAAGAAGAGAAGGCAAACAAAGACTCTCCACCGCACACTCAATTTAGAACCATTCCACCTTGCTTGGCTTTGTTACGGTAAGACCATTCCCTTTGAGCATGTGCATCTTTTGATTACCTTTTTCCCTTCTTTCTTAAACTCAACATAAGCCCCATTACAACCCAAATAAAGACCTTTTGATCCCTGAAATTCAATCCTTGCCATTAGTGGAGACAGGGAACTGGACCTGCATATTTGACCAATTTTTTTAGTCTTTCAAAACTGCCAAATTCATTTTAGCAAACAGAGAGGGAAGTTGTGAATTTGATCAATTGGATTAATTGCCTAACAAAGTACATATTCGGACCATCTTGGCACTTTTTCTCACGGTTCTTGCAGGTCGGATGTCGGGACTTCTTTTCGTGACGTTTTGAGATTTTCCATGTAACTTTGGTTCATTGGCCCTGTTGATTCCAATGGGTAAGAAGTTCTCATCCCGGTTTTCACAAAAATTGCTTGCGGACAAGCAAAATCTTAAGTTTGGGGTGGTGATGAGTGTGCATTTTACACTCATTTTTGGGTCCATTTTACAAATTTTTGGCTTGCAAATATTATTTTATTTATTTATTTATTTTATTTTCTTTCATTTTCTTTTCTTTATTTTAATAAATCTTTTTTTCTAGTGTCTAAAGATTTTTGTGCAGAAATGAGGACTAAAGGACGAATTTTAGGCCAATTGCGCAGTTCTCGCATGAGCAGCCCATGCAGCCCGTTTCTGCATAGGCTGCCCATGCACAGGCAGCCTATGCAGCACATGTAAGCCCATGACCACATGACATCATCAGGGCTTTTCTCAATGACAATCAGCCCAAATTTCCACAAAAGAGTCCTCAAGATTATTTCCTAGAACGGCCCATTCTAACTTTTGAAGGCCCAAGCCAAAGCCCATCATGCTCACAAGCCCATCAATGAAAATTTAGTCAAGGAAATATTTTCAGCCCGTCAAAATACACCTCCTGCACAAGCTTTTGCCAATTCTATTTTTGGCATAAGGTGAAAGTTGTGGGTAGCCCTTGTACTTGTCCACCTTGAAAACCAAGCAATGAAAAGAAATGGTCTTTGGTGCCCTCCTCCCGCGTCACCTGCGCAAACAAAAAAAACAAATGGAATATTTGTTTGTTTCCTTAGTTTTTGCATTTTGCTGCAGCACGTGGACCTCACTTAGGCTCATGTAGGGACTATTCTTGGATGGATTTTAGGAAGATAGTTTGGTCAAAGACACATGGCAACACCTGCTTTAAGGAAGGGACTAATTCTGGAAAGGATACAACGGTTTTGAATGTGGCAAATGCACCAATTTTGGCACAAGTGGTGAAGTGGTCTACCACCATTTTTGGCGCCACTTCCCACCATTTCCAGCCACCCAATCTTGCTCCTCCTGCACTATAAAAAGCAAGACAGATCAAGTTCTCCATCAAGTCCTCTAGCATGACTCAAATCGACAACTATACACAAATAGCTTAGGACTTGTACTTTTCTTTACTTTGTAATTCAAGCATATTTAGCTCTAGCTTTTGGAAGTTTCTTAGCTTGGGATTTGCCTCTTTTGGTTCAAGGTTGGCTCCAATATTCTTGTAAGTTTCTTCCTTGAATTAATTATGATGATTTATTTCCAAGTTCTTGTTATTTTCTTTAAGGCTGTCTTGCTAAATTTGTAATCTAGGATTAGGGATTGAACTTGTTAATGTTTCCATGCACATTTAATTAAAATTTTATTTCTGAATTTATTCTCTTTTAATCCGGTAATGAAACTTCACTATGTTAGTTGCCTGATAACCAATTAGCATAAATTTATAATAGGGAAACGTTAAGTGACAGCGTCGTTTGCCTATAGAAAAAATTAACCGGGATATAAAAACCAACCTCGAGGGAGGCGTGCTTTTTATTGGAGATTAAGTAGGTAAATTTCTTAATGCTCTTAGTTTATTTCATCACTGGCAAATGGATAGTGGACGTGAACTAGGAAGGGATTTTACGGCACTACGAGAGTAGGTTATCGATCTAGTTTAGATTTACCGATTCTTTTAAGAGAGTTTATTTTCAGAATTAATTCATAGATTTTACATAGGCTAGCTATGTGGTGACAGAACATGGTCTGCTTATGCTGAGCTTAATTGCATGGAAATGTTGGCAAGGAATTCCCTGAAGTCCTAGATATTTAATATTATTGAATTTTAATCTTTTCTATTCGCTTTCGTTTTCCAATTCAAACATCGATCCTCAACATTATTTATTTTTCTAGATAATCATAAATTGCTTGGTTAGATAGTACTTAACAAAGATCCCTGTGAGACGACCTTGGTACTACAACAACCCCGTATACTTGCGGGAGGCTATCACAAGTAGAGCTAAACCATTGCAAAGAATGGTGAAGCGTGTATCCATGTCTTGCATAGTTTCTTCAGCAGCCATTTGGAAGAGCTCATAGTCCCTCATTAGGCAATTGAGCTGAGACTCCTTTACTTGGTTGGTTCCTTCATGTGTGACACAAAGAAGCCTCCAAATTTCATAGGTTGTGCCACAAGAGCTAACCCTTTGAAACTCACTTTCACTTATACCACATAGTAACATATTTTTGGCTTGTGCATCAAGCCTAGCTCTCCTTAGCTCATCTTCAGACCAGAATTGCATGTCTCTTTGAGGTCTGACATAGGGACTCTGAACAATATTCCACATCTCAAGATCTTTCCCTTCAAGGAATATCTTCATTCTAAACTTCCAATAGTCAAAGTTTACTCCATCAAAGTATGGAGCTTTGTTGACACCTGTACCATCTTAAGCCATGATCTTTCTCTCTGGAGGTTAATCCACTTGATTGAGAACGCAGCTCCGCTACCAATTGTTGGCCCAGAAAAGGCTAAGAAAGGGGGGATGAATTAACTTTTCCTCTTTTTCGATTTTCTGTGAATTGGCTCGACACAGAAGCCAAATGTGAAACTTAAATGAAATGCAAAATATAAAGGCAGGAAAGCAAAGGACACAAGTAATTTATAGTGGTTCCACACTCAAGAGTACATCCACTACCTAAAGGTCCACCCTTTAGGATTTCTAAACTATCCACTAATTTGGCTTTTACAGGCGAGCCAAATAACCTATGGTACACAAGTTTTTGCGGGCTGAACTTGCTAAACCTAAACCCAAAGCTGAACCAAGCTTTGTCTACCCAACAAGATTATCCCCTAATCCTGATAATTACAACCTTTCCCAAGGCAAAGCTTCAAGAGTGACTCACTCAAGAAGTTACACAAATTAAGCACAAAGAATATCTCTCAAGGTAAGCTATTTTCTCAACTTAGAATCTCTTGAATAGCTAGGTTAATTTGTTGTGAGGCTTCAATCCTCTATTTATAGATTCTAAGGATGGGGAGGACTATCTTCCAACGGCTAGATTGCTTCCAGGTGGCACACAAGTTGACTTCTTTCTTTAATTAAGAACTGTCAACATTTGGCTGTTGGCTGAACCATAACTGGTAATTACTTGGCAGAAATTGTTCTTCAATCTTCAAAAATTTTCTCCAAAAGTGGAAATGAGGACCACCAGCTCTTTGATGGCATGAAAAAGGGTGTGAGGACCACTTTTCTGACCGTTAGTTGACTCTTGGAGGCCAAGTAAATCCGTTGCTTTAATTGCACAAAAGTCAGCTACATTTCGGGACCACTTCTCCAACTGCCCAGACAGCGACGTTTTGGTTCGATGGAAAAGCCACGCTGAAGCCAAACCTTCATGGTATTTTGTTTCTGCCAGAAACCAAATTTTCTGTAAATGCTTAAAACACACAAGGGCTTTCCATACTATTTGTTAATCATCAAAATAATAATATAACCATTGAATAATCATCAGAAATATACTAAACAAGATTAGTTTTAATTAATTACTTAATTAAGCACTTAACACATGTTTAGGCTGACATTCTTGATGTGGATCTCTAATCTGACAGCTTTGCAGCCATACATGTGATTAATAATGCACAAGCACTAGTGGGGATTCTGCAAATAAAAATTTCATCCTTAGTTACCAACCTACGCTCAGGTTTATGCATACCAAATGAAATACAGAGTGTAACACGAAGTTGTTTAGTATGCCAAAACTTGCCTAAGAAAATTTTTTTTTCTTCAAGACTTTCCTATGTTGATTGTGTAGTTCGCACTCAATGATGTAATCTCCTGATTTTTCCATCAATGAAAATCTACCATTCTAATAAATATTACTGTTGATTTAATTTATGTGCAAAAAAATATTAAAGGTGATCTTGTAATTATTTGTAATTATAGTAATATTTTTGTTTTAAGGTTTCTTCCACATTCAAGGTGTTGTTTTTAATGTATGAAGCACTGGACGAGACCTGGTAATCAAATCATAGTTTTGTGGATGGATAAGGAAATCCAAATGTAACAAGAAGTTTTTTAAAAAAAAATTTAAATATTTTAGATAAATAGAACTTGATTGGAAGGTTTTTAACGGACATAAGACAGGTAAAACTACAAAAGAAAATTTTATAATTTCTACAAGTTAAGAGATTAAAACGCAAATACTATTTAATTTTTTAAAGATATTAAATATAAAAGGATAATATCTAAGTAATCCAATAATGTGTTGCCACCCAAGGTTTGTAAGCTTACACCCAAAACATGGGGTTGCACAGAAATAATCACCTAAATTATTTTGTTGTCTACACATAAACTCTTAAATTCCTACATGAGTTGTATCTAAAGATTCATGGATTGAATCCCATATAGATACATCTGATATATTAAAATTGTGGGGGTTAAGCCTTTTTCTTTTGTTCTTTTACATACACTTATTTCTATTTTCCGTATATTTTATTTTTTTCCGAACAATAGGATTTTGCACTTTCCTAGAAAAATTATATGGAAGATTCATGGACCGAATTTTTTCATAAATGAATTTTGAAAGCAATATTTGTTTTGTGTCCACATCTTAAATAGAATATGTAACAAAGAAAAGGGAGGAATAATAATATTTCTATGGGGAATTCTACCCAAGGCTATGTTTAGGGTACCAAACCCAAGGCTCTAATGGACCAATGAAAATTAAATATTTTAAGTTTATATTTATTAATTTTATATAATATTCCTTCTAGATTATTTAATTTTTTCAGATACAATGATTTTATAAAATTATATTTTATGACCTATAACTTATAAAATTAGCTTTAGTGCCCAACACAAAAAAAGATATCTTTCCAAAAATTTTGTCATGATTCGAACCCATGACCTTAAAAATAAAAAAAAAAACATACAATTATAAATTTAACTACACACATTTTATGTAACCATTAGACTTCTTTATATTAGTTAATATTTGTTTTATTTTTTTATATAATAATTTTACTTCTTTCAATATTGGTTTTAAATTAAATGGATGATATAGTTTTTCTGCTTTTAATAATTTTCTAATTTAGTTTTAATTTCCTAAACTATTTTCTATAAAATATATTTTTAGAATCTTAGTATGTTACATTAGAATCAAAACGACAGTTAAATATCTAACAACTTATTAGTTCACGACCCGTGAGATCTACGGGCTTGATCAGTACTTGATTTCTATTATTTAAAAAAAAAATTCCAACTATAATTTTTAGGCATTTGATAAGTAAAAAAAATAAAAATAATCAAGTAACAAGAAAAGGCTAAAAAAATGGAAGTATTTTATTCGTGTTCTAAATAAATAAAATTTAGTTTATACATCAATATCTAATCCAATTTTTGTTGCATATGCATTGTGATATATAATATAAATAATAATTGGAAGAATAATATTTTTTAAAACTAGTAATATTTACTATTATATGTGTAGTTAGATTTTTATATATAAATATAAAAAAGTAAAATTTAATTTAAATATCGTTTTCTAATCTAGTAGCAATATTTTTTTTAATCTATTCAGTAGGATTGTTTTTCTATTCAGTTCTTTTTGGATGACAAGATGCACTCTTGATTTCTGTTGCGAATCTATTACCATCAACCAAGCGTGACCTAATCGAAAACGGGTTTTTGGTACAGTTGGTACCCAACTTTCTTATGTTGGGTCAATCATGCACCTACAACTTTTCCCGAGACATTTATATACCCAAACTTTTCATGGTCAGGTCAGTCATAGGTCCTGGACTGGGCATATGCTGACATGGATGCTGTCCGAAATTAGGTAGCTACCCGTTGCACAAAATGACGTCGTTTCACTATGGTTCGACGTTGTTTTCACACCACATGGGTCCCACCCTTTTTCCAACTCCTGACCCAGCTTTCCACCCAATTCTATCCTAGTTTAAGGTTCAACCAAAACGTTTAATGGCCCAAAGTAGAATTTTTCTTCACTTGCCCTTTTTTTGGATTTGTAATTTACCAGAATTAAAGAAAAAAAGGGTTAATGGTATATTTGGTACCCTTAGTAGTTCAAATTCGTCAATTATATACCCTGACTTTTTTTCCCGTCAATTATGTACCCCCACTTTTTGAATTTGCGTCAATTGTATACCTCGGGCAGTACTTTGATGACGTGGCATGCTACCCGTTAATGCTGGTTAGCATTCTAGTCCCCTAGTTTCTGAATTAATAAAATAAGTCCTTTATTAGTATACAATTTAGTCCATATATTTTTTATTATTTATAATTAACCGTTAGTATTATATGTAATTATTACTTATACAAATTTTTATTACTAAATTATTTTTAGTGTAAAATATTATTTTTATTGAAATAAGAAGCATATAATTTTTTTTTACAATAAATTTGTAATACATAACTAGTTGTATTTATAAATGAATGTACATATATTACCTAGTGATAAGAATTATTCAATTATATTACTTAATTAACTTCAATTTTTATTCAATGATTTTAAATTTTAAAAAAATTATTTTATTAATTTTGACAATTTTGGAATTATAATTTTGAAAATAATACGAAAATGGGTCCCAATTACCATAAATAATAATAACACAATGATATACTTTTAAAATCAAATTCATCTCCTAACAACTAGCAGCACTTCCAAAGTTAGAAATTATTTTTAGGCAAATAAAAATGATAAATATGTCTTTTGTTAAATTAAATTGTTTATGAATATTATTAAATTTGGCATAATTAAAAAATAATAAATTATTTTATTATTATTACTATAGGAGCATATTTATAAAAATTTTAAAATTTTTATTTTCTTTTGATGATTAATTATAATTTAGAAGAATAATCAGAATTAATCATACATAAACAATAAATATAACATTAAGTATTTGTAACAGCCCGGGTAAAAATTTAGATTTTTACCGGAACTGTAAAATTTATTATACAGTGATTTACCGAATGAATTAATCTTGGGTAATCAATTCAAGGTGAATCGAGCATCATTTTTTGAAACCAAGCCTTTTCCCACACTCGAGATTTTTCCGTGGATTTTTCGGACCAAAGTTGGTATTTTTCGGGTCTCGGAATCCTCAGAAAACCCACACCGAAAAATAACTAAGGGGGGTACATCAGTTATTTTCTGGTCCGGACGGTACACGACTTACCTGCATGATTGAGTCTGCGCCGCCTCTTCCCTGTGTTGCTCGTGAGTTGCTCGCCTTTTTTTTCCTATGAACCTGTGACCATGAATCAGCTTTCCTTCTTTGAAACCCCACTACTTGTTTTCCTGGAAAAACAAAAACTCACAGCCCACCTTGCTTTTGCCTGCAAACCCTGCCCAGTAACAACTTCATCCCGTCATTCAGCCTTCTCCACAAATAAACCAGTGCAGCCAAAACCAGATTAAAATAGAGAGAAAAAAAAAAGAAAAAGAAAGAAAAAAAAGAGTAGAGATAGCAGCACCACCCGAGACCACCACTGCCACCGAGTCCAACCACCACCGTGCCTGAACCGGCAAGCGCAACCGCCGCCGAAGCCGCCTGCCGCCCTGTTCCTTCCTTCTCCTCCTTGCTCGTCAGCCGTCAGCGGTGCCGCCGCGACGAAACCAGCAGCACCGGTAACGACCCGACGACGGCGCCTCTTCCGCCATCAGCTTCTCCTTCTCCCGCACGCAATGCTGGCTGCCGCTGAAGACGCGTCGTCGCCGCCTCTGTCTGCAGCCTGATCGTTTCACAGCGCCGATTCGTCTTGACGGACGAGCACCGACGCCTCTCGACCGACCGCGACGCCCGACGAAGCAAGTTCTTCATTCTACTGCAACATCATGCCGCCTTCCTTCCTCGTCTTCCCCGCCTCGACGCGACTCCGTCGCCTGCCTCGCAGTCCCGCTCGTCGCGCCGCCCAACCGCCACCAACCTGTGGAGATCCGGATCTTGTGGGTGAGTGACCCGCTTCTGCTATCGGGTCGTGACCCTTGGTCGGGCTGACCCTGATGCCTGTCGGGCTGGGTGTGACGATGGGCCTTGTCTTGGCGTGGGCTTGTGCTTAGGCTCATGCCTTGGCCTGGGCCATGTGCATGCTGGGGCTAACGGGCCTGGTTTTGGGTATGGATACACCTAGGTTAACATGAGGTTAAGCACTGGCCCAGTCCAAAAATTTTTTAAAAAAAGTAATAATAATAATAATAAATAATAATAATAAATATAATTTGAATATATATATATAAAAAATTATATTTTCTGGGAAAAATAAATATGTAATATATGGTTATATTTTGTGAAAATAAATAAAGTAACTATCATGTTATATTATTTTCAAAAAACTAAAGTAATTAAAATATGAACTATATCCTTTGCAAAATTACTATATAGTAATTATTTTAGAAAAGTACACATATACGATAAATATTTTGGGAATATAAGCGTACGTTATATTTTTCAGGGAATTATATTATAGTAGATATATTTTTGGAAAGTATAATTACTTTGAGTAAATAATTTTGAAAATGTATATATATATATATATACCTAAATATATTTCTTCCTAGAAAAATTATGATAATTATATTTTTGGAAAATGATAAGTATCTTCATAAAAAAAATTTAAAGGAGAGTTTTAAGGTACCGGAATTATATTCGGATATACGTACGGTATAATATTTTCGGTAAAAGATGATAATAAAGGATATGAACCGGGATGGGTTTATTTCGCAGTATTGGCATCATAGTATACCGATTATGTGCATTTATGTGAGCATGTTGTTTTGCTGTATAGGTTTGGATATCGGGCAGTTTCCCGAGGAGCCGGCTTTGGACCGGTCATTGTCTTCAGAGTTGAGTAATCGGCTAAGGTGAGGATGGGTTTCCTTCGATATGTGCCTATATTACTCGGTTGTTGTGTTTGATGATTGTTGCACTGTTGATTGTTGCATTTGTTGTGGTTTGATTCGAGATATTTATCCTAGTGCCTTGATTGATTTTGGGATGTTTATTCTCATGATTTGATTTTGGGATGTTTATCCCCGTGCATTGAGTTTTGGGATGTTTATCCCTGTGTCTTTTTGGTATAAAGTATAAAGGATTAAATAATAATTTGTGATAAGGATGTCGATCCTCGATTTTGGATGGGATGTCTATCCCGGTATTTTGGTTAGGATGTTGATCCCTGAGATTTGGTTTTGGATAATGATAATAATAATGTCACGCGGTAAGTAGTGGTACGACTCGATGGTTTAAGATTGTTTTGTGGTGGCCATGACTTGGGTTACTTGTGATAAGCATGTCTATGCTTGGGATGTCTATCCCGTGATTATATTTGGGATGTCTATCCCTGGGTTACTATTTTTGGGATGTCGATCCCTGGGCTCTCTTGGATTTGGTCTGGCACCCGAAATATGTTGAGAACCAGGTCTGACCCCTAGCTTATCTGTGACGGGGCCTGGAAAGATAAAATTGGAAATTGGATTTTGTTTAAGTCTTTTTGGTCTTGGACCAGTTTTGGGGCGAGTCTTTTGGATTGTTTTATTTTGGCTGTTATGCCTCTGTTTTCGACTATGAGTAATTTATAGTGCTGCATATTGATCGTCTATCCATGGTTGTGAGCACTTCGGACTCACCCCTCACCTGCGGGCTTTCATCCTGTAGGTTGAGTTATTTGTGGTTCAGGTTTGGTGCATTCCAGACAGGCTGCGGCGTTATCCCTTGGACAGGACTCAGATCTATTAGTTTGCATTTGTGTCGCATACAGTGTCTTTGTGAGTTATTAAGTCTTCCGCTGTGCTATTTATTATTATTGTTGGGCCATTGGGCCAGTTGTGATATTTTTTATGTTTGTATTTTGGGCTGTTGAGCCAGAATTACTGATGTATACACTGTATGCTGGGCTTTGTTTGGTTGGGTCGTTACAGTTCCAGCACGTGTTTACTGTGTATGGTAAATATGGGTCGGGGCGTTTCAGTACTGCACAAGTAATAATTATATATAACACTAAAAACTTAAATAAAAGTCTAATTGTAAAAATATTAGATTTAATTGAATATGAATGAAATTTTGAGGGCTTAATTGTAAAATTATAAAGGACTTACATGATTAAATTTAAAATTTATAGGGAAAACTGACAAGCACTATGAGCGGGCAGCATGCCACATCATCAAAAAGCTGCCCGAGGTACAGACACAAATTCAAAAGTTCGGGTATATAATTGATGGAAAAAAAAAATCAGGGTATACAATTGTCGAATTTGAAAGAGTTGGGTATCAAATATACCATTAACCCCAAAAAAAGGAGAAAATATGCCTCCTCTCTTCCCATCAACCATCAACCACCACAGTTTAGAATTGCTCCAAGTACAGTAGGCTTAATTCATCTGTATTTGGTTAATTTATTCTTATATTAACCAATATATGAACCTTAAAACCAAACTCAATTGATTTTGTTGCTGCGAAATATTTTTCCAACCAAAAGTAAGATTTCAACCACCGACAAATTAAAAGTCATAAACCGAATTTTTTCTAACCAATGGCCAATTAAATTAAAAAAGAAGAAGGAAAATTGACTCTCGTTGATGAACCAACAAAAGGAAAAGAAAAATTTTGTTGAAGGTCCACAACTGCCAGAATCAAGTTCGGCTTTGGGGCCACATCCAGTGGGGATGGATTTGACAAAAAAGTCTGCACATCCGCCCAGATCGGATGCACACCTCTGCCGATAAAGCAGGTCCAGCCTCCGCCCGAATCCACTACAACCACGACATGTATGATTTATTTTTTGGGGATGAGATTCTTCAGCCTCCGCACAGATCCAGTGTGGATGGATTTGGTGGTGTTGGATTCGACGGAATTGTTAACGTGCTCGTGGCTGAGATTTTATTTTTTTTAGGGGGATGTGGTGCGTTCCGATCGAGGACGAGGAGTTGTGGGAGAGGCCAACTTGAGGGGGTGGGAGTAGGAGTTGGGATTGCTGGATTTGCAGTAGCGAGCTACAGGGGGATAAATGAGGAAAGATGAGGGGAGGGTAGTGGTTGTGATCTCAGATTTGCAGGAGAGGTGGTGGTGGTGTTCGAATTTGCAGGTGGAGGTGTTCTTCTTGGTTTTTTATATTATTTTTATAAAGATGATTGACGGGAAAGATTAAGAGAAGATTTTAATGAGGAGAGGAGGAGAAGTCCTAGTGTAATTCGTGTGTGAATCCTTTAATTTTAATCATACTGTAATTATGATTATTATTAAAAACTCAATTTTTAAATTTAGAAAAAAATTAAGTACATAATCAAGGAGAAAACTTTGGAAGTGATGCGTATGTTAATCTCTTTCTTTGGGTACATAGGCTGCCAATCTCTAATTTTGATATAAATATATTTTGTTTACATGAAAATTAGGGGAGAAATTGGTTTTAAAATAAATACCTTTTAAAATTTATTAAAGAGAATATTTTGGAGAAAAAGTAGGATTTTGGCCATCTTTGATTTTAATGCGTAATAATAATAAATATTATTTTCTACAATTTAAATTGGATAAGTCTTAAACCGATTGAGAACCAGGGTAGAACCATGTTGGAAGTTGGGTGAGGCAGTGGGAAATGGATGGGACCCACATTTGACACGTGGACATGAAATAACGTCGTACCATGGTGAAATGATGTCGTTTTGTGCAACGGGCAGCTGCCTAATTTCGGGCAGCATCCATGTCAGCATATGCCCAGCCCGAGACTTAAGACTGACCTGACCGTAAAAAGTTTGGGTATATAAATGTCTCGGGAAAAGTTGTAGGTACATGATTGACCCAACGTAAAAAAGTTGGGTACCAACTGTACCAAAAACCCAATCGAAAACAAGAGCTAAAAAATCAGTAATAAACATCTCAAAATCTTAGGAACGAGCAAATTTCAAGGTCAGCTCTAATCTAATGCAAACGAAAAATAGTTTGATACGGCTGGAACGAAAAACAATAAAGCTAATAAACGGTTACAGGCAATATGTGGGAATTCTTCCCTTGTAAACTCTCATCTAACGAAAACATCAAAAGTAGGTTTAATTAGGGGTGTAAACGAGCCGAGTCGAGCCGGGTAGTGGCTTGCTCGACTCGAGCTCGAGCTCGATCGAGCTTCAATACTTGAGCTCGAGCTCGAGCTCGTTAGATTTTGCCACTACTCGAGCTCGGCTCGATAAGGCTCGTTAAGTAGTGGTTGGCTTCTGCTCCTCTTCCGGCGAACACCACACCGGCCACTACAACCATAGCACCCACTGTTAGTAGAACACGGCCGAGCCTAGTTTCTGCCAAGAAACCTCACCGGCCGAACACCAAAACTGGACCCAAACCCCAAACAATTCACTGCCAAAAAGAACCCACAACAACATGCTGTGAGCAGTACCGAAACCAACCCACCACTGCAAGCATCACCACCGCCAACAACCGTCAAGACGCCTACCAACACAAACAGATAAACCATAACCCGATTTAGAAGAGGGTCTGAAAGAGAAATCGAGCCAAAAGAGCAAAAAGGAAAAAGGGTCGACAACTTACCCACGCGAGGCAGAGATGGCGGTCTCGACCTCGCGAACTCCGTCCAGGAACCCATCACGCGCGTCACGAGTCTCCAAGAAAATCAATTTGGGGATAAAGGGCCTGGGTCCTCGTGTGCAACGCCGCCGGTGTTGGTGTCGTCGTCACGCTCGGCGCAACAGATGGGATCGGCCCAATAGAGGGCGAGGCGAGGCGTGGAGGGGCAGGAGTGAAGGAGAAGGACTACATCTACCGCCGGCGAGGAAGAAGGAGAAGGCGAGGGGACTAACTGAAACGCCCGTGTCCCAATTTATTTATATAAAATAGAATTTAAACATAAAATGACGAAATTGCCCTTACCTTTCCCGGGACACCAAAAATATTCATCAACAAAATACTCGTATTCCAAAATATTTAATTAAATTAATTAAAGCATGTGAAAAGACTACATTGCCCTTTTTAGCCGGGATACGACACAAATAAGATAATCATCATTTAATTACGCAATATATAATACAATAAGTAATACGATTCGAGTATGTAGCGGAAGACAAATACATAAACAAATATGAATGTAATGCACCCTATGGATCCGACCTGAGGAGGAAAGCACCGCCACCTGCTGATATGCACCACTGCTCAACGAACAGCTAACCTATAAAAGGTCTGTGAGGGGGTGAGACCAACCACTGTCTCACCACAAACAAATAAACCAATAATATACAATTACAAATCAACTACAAGTACACCGGCATCAAACAACAACAACCACAATACACAGAGCAAGACATCATCAGACTACAAACCATCACTTTTCATTAGTTATATTATTTTCTTTGTTATTAGGTTTAAGTATTTTTATTAGGGCCCTCTACTGTGTGCGTCGAGCTCGGTCCCGTCTCATGAGACAACCAGGCATAAGCCCAAATAAACCAGGCACGAAGCCCAAACATATCCATAGAAAGAGAGAGAGAGAGAGAGACAGAGAGAAAGAGGGAGATAGAAAGGGGGAGGTAGAAGGAGGGAGGTAGAAACCGGTCATAACAGACCCATATGCTAAACCGCATGAAATCCCGAGGGGTATCACTTCCCGCTCGAACCAACCGGTCAACAGCCCCACAGTAGAATTATTATAGTATTTTATTCACAATTATGCTTAAAGAGTTGAGCCATAAGTTATGATCAAACAGTGCTGTGTGGATTTAATATCATATTCTCAAGTCCGGGCCCCCAGCCCACAGTCCACCACACAAACCACAAATCTATATCTCATGTGTTTAACATAACCAAACAAGTCATGCTAGGCAGGCACAATACATCACATCGGACAACAAGTCACATAATCAGGCACACCACGTCATAGGTATCATCAACATAATACACTTTGCAAATAGCAACATCAGCACAACAGGCAAGCATGCATACAGCATTCAAGACCAAACAAATAATACCACTTTATATTCCAAGACAATTGACCGAGCATTGTAGGCAGTAATGCATACAAAGGTTTATAAGTCCTCACCTGAGACAGTAGGATTCGCCTTCAAGCTAGAGCTTCGTCCTGCACCAGATCATGTCGTTCCTAAGCTAATATTGGTGCCTAAATATATAGACATATATATATCAGCAGACCCGTAAAGAAATCCAAGCATGAAGAACACAAGGCCATATATTCCACGATAGTGTCCCCTATCTCGAGACATTACGAGAGCTCGGGTCCGAGTCTACTTTAGTTTGTAAAACTCATTTGAAAAATACAATTCCATCAAAACTCAAAATCATTTAACCTGGGTCAAGAGCCTCACGCATGTGCCCATCACCCCAATATGAACATTTTGGTACTCACATTTGTATATATATAATATGGTTCCAAAGCGTAAACCCAAAGTTTGAGCCAAGCCGAAATAATATTTTGTTGATAAAACCAATTGTCATGTGCCTCACATCAAACCCAAAAACATTGGTTGCACAGTCCATAAAATCCTCCTTGCATAGATTATTAAATACATAAAAACATTCACCAATAATTATTAATTATAACAAGTTCCATTTCCTAACTGGTTCATGCTAGCAATCCGTCCAGAGTTCAATTGAAGCCATAAATTCCACTAATAAATATAGAACGTTATCCACCTTGGTTATTGACAACTTATATTGAACCAGACCCAAAGCCAAGGATTTAATAACCTCATTAAAAATCCAGAAACCATTTTTAAAACAATCCACCGGTTCAGCTTATTGACGTTCTCATGAGCGCTACTTAATTATGCCACTAAGTGTCAATATACAATACATCAACCAATACCCAAATTGAATTTCTAGCAAGCACTTTATGCCTAGAAACTCTCTACTACACATTTCACCGAAAGTCAAAATCTGCAGAAACNAGCAATTTACGGTTTGTTAGACCCTTACTAGAAATCAAATAACACTGCCCCGGTAAAGCCCAATCAGCAACCCGAGCCAAATCCGCCGCCAGGACACCTCGAACACCAGAACACAACAACCACCGGCCACGACCACCGCGACAACAAAGACACACGACCCGCCAAAATCACAAAACAACCAAACAACCCGATTAGTTCGACAACTCGGGAGATCCAAAGAAGAAAAAGGGAAAAGGAGAGCAACGAGGGGCGGTAAAGGGGTTACCCGACGAAGCAGGAGTGGCGGCGATTCAAGCTCGGTCTTCGAGTTCCTCGCACAGAGAGGGCTAGGCACAGCCTCGCCTCCCTCTCCCCAAGTCCCTCCCGGCCTCCTCCTCGTCGTCTTGAAGCAACGGCGGCGTGAGGAGTGCAGCGACAAATCCAAACAACGGTGGCGGCGGCTTCAAGTGGTAAGCATGGTGGACGCAAGAAGACGATGGTGGAAGGAGATGAGATGATGACAGCGACGAGGAAGAAAAGAGAGATATGCTGGGTTCGGAAGAGAGAGGGGAAAAAGTGGAAAGGAACGGGAAGGAAAGATAAAGAAAAGATGGGGATTGGATAACACTTGAGGCAGCACGAATTGGGAAGAAAACTGCCGTGATAGTGGGCAGCTCGGGGAGAAGAGAAAAGGAGCTGAAGTCGTTTTGGTCTTGGGCGCGGTCAACCCATCTTCCCAAGTCAACATTTTGTTTTTTTTTTTCCTTTTACCGAAACGACGTCGTGTTAATTAAAACTACGATAGACCCCACGTTTCGCCCCCAAGCGAGTTTATTTCCAACGAAACCCGAACAAAACATCATACCAACTTAAAATATAATTTTTCCAATGAAAATAAATAATTTTCCACAACCAAAAACCCAAAATACATCGAGGGTAAAATTGAAAATAAAATTTTGAAAATCCCAAAATTCAATAAAAATTAAATACCGAAAATTCGGGGTGTTACACTAGCGGACGGCGACCCAAACACCTCACCACGCAACTGAAGCTTTTTTCCTTTTTCTACACAAACGAAAGAATTTTTTAGCTAGGCAAAGAATTTCACTGAATGCTGGACTTGGATGTTGAGAGGGACTTCAGTGTTTTGTTTCATTTTGCTTAGCCTACGGGCTTGATTTTTGTAACCCCAAAGCCATGTTATTTTGCTAGCCGCCTCAGGCTTTATCCAATGTATCAAAAAAAAAAGAATTTCACTGAATGACAATAAGTGTTGGGCCAGTAAAAAAAATTGAAGAACCCAGCCCACAATAAACGTAATAGGCCTAATTAAGCAATGAAGGGCCCTTTTTTTTGAAAAAAACAAAAGCTCGTTAAGGCTCGCGAGCCTAACGAGTCAACATACTGCAGGCTCGAGCTCGGCTCGAATGGTCAAAAAGCTCGACTCGAGCTCGATAAGCACGAGTCGAGTTCGAGTATCCACCGAGTCGATCCCGAGTAGCTCGCGAGTAGCTCTACTCGTTTACACCCCTAGGTTTAATGGAAGAACATAAGAGAAAGATGGGTGCTTTAACTTATCCAGACATGGAAGAACAGTGATGAATGGGATTTTGACTTGTTTGTCTTTTCTCTGATTCTCTATTTTTTTTTTATACGAGATAGATTAGAGATGGATTTGTTATTATTTAGGGATTTTAATGTTGGTATAATATTTAAAAAATAAAAAAATGGGCATTTTTTTTTATTATTAACTTTATAGAACACATTTGTAAATAAAGTTTTTTAAAATTCTTGTAAATTTATGTGTTATGAAATTATTGGTCCACTTCAGCTTGGGTTTGGTACCCTAAACATAGCCCTGGGTACCATAGCAATCCCCTATTTCTATTGGTTTAAGGTGTGTATGTGTTTGCTTGACCTGACTGCCAGTATGAGTGTTTTCATAAATATTAGGGTAAATGTACTAGGAAAGAGGGGAGAGAGTGATAATTTGAGAGGGAGAAACGAAGAGACCTAGGGGTTAAAGTAATCTGTCCAAAGAGTACAGCTTAGGGAGTCACAATAAATGAACTTAGTTGCAGTGGCTGTGATAAAAACTATGGCACGCGACCGGTTATTCAATATCAGTGAAATCAGATTTGACGATGATGTAGACTACCAGACCATGAGAAAATGAGACCACGTTTTCCTATCGACCAAAAAAAATAAGACCATGTTTTCTTCATTAAATAAAATGGGCCTAAATGTGTGACTTATAGGCATTATCTAAAAGATTAGGGAGATTGGGCCTAAATTAGCTTTTATGTCCGCCCAACGTTTTTCAAAAGCTTAATGTTGTACTTTAAAATTTGGTCTGGTTAAAATCGTAGGAAGTGGCTTTTAGTGTCCCCTGGAAATAATTGGTAATTTGCTCCAATATTGACACCTATCTAGTAGGGTTCACTTACCCTAATTTTCTCTCTCTTTTTTCTTATACTAACGATTGAATTAAAGATGTATACAACAAATTATGATGCAGATTTGATGAAGATATTTGGGATGAGTCTTGATGTTGTACACACAATAAAAAAACATGGCGGGGCCTATCATTTTGTAGCAAATGAGTTTTGAAATGAATATTTATTTTGGGTCCACATCCTATAAAGAATGTGGAACAAAGAAAATGGAGGAATAGTAATGTTTGTATGGGTTTAAGGTATGTATGCGTTTGCTTGACGTGACTGCCAATATGGTTGTTTTTTTTAAATTTTAAGGTAAAAGTAATTAATATGATTATATCCATATATATAGAGAGAAACCACTCTCTCCCATCACCTTCTGAATCTATCACCTATTCAAATTCTCCTTCCCTCCCTCGTCAAGAACTCCCATCCTTCTTCCTTAAAATGACATCTTAATACTACACACATCATTCTAAATATAGTAGCGGGATACGCCTTTGTAAACACCCCACTCATCATCACTCAACTCTCACCCAACAAATACCAAATCATTTGAAAGAAAGATGAAGAGATTTGTTTCTTTCCTCTTTGGGAGGAAGACGAAGAAGGAAGGAAAGACATGTATACCTGCATCTCTAGTGGAAACACCTTCTCCGCTCTCTCCCTAAAAATACCAAATCACCCGAAAGAAAGATAAAGAGATTTGTTTACTTCCTCTTTGGGAGGAAGACGAAGAAGGAAGAAAAGACATGTAATCCTACATCTCTAGTGGCAACTAATAGATAAGGATTAGTTCAGGATCAGTTCTGTCATCACTCGGTAGTAGTTAGCCTAGCTGTTACCATCCTCATCTGTTAGTGCGATTAGGACTTTTGTATATGTGTAACTCTTGTGTAATATATTAATATAAATACTCATCAGGATGACCTGGTTAGGTATCCTGGAATTCAATCTGTTCATGGTAGTGGAGCGGGTATTCATTTTTTACGTTTGAGCATTCTTTATCACTTCTTCCTTCTTTTTATCCTTTTTTCACTATGTCTTCTTCACCATCAACTATCTCTGGTTCAACCCCTTCCACTGTCTCTAGTTCCTCTTCTTCCTTGACTTATGGTTCTTCTTCTGGTGTCTCCGTTCCTGCGTCACACACCCATTTTGTTCTCAGTGTCAGTAATATTAGGAATTATGTACCTGCTAGACTTGATTTTAGCAATTTTCTTGTTTGGCAGAGTCTTCTCTCTGCTGTCTTTCAGTCTCATTTGGTCCTTGACCACATTGATGGAACCGGTGTGCCTCTTGATCCCTTTCTTGTTGGCACCGAACCCGCTGCACCTCCCACACCTAACCCACTTTTTGCTTTATGGCACCAGGTGGACAGCACTCTTGTCACCTAGATATATGCCACCATTAGTCCAGAAATCCTCAAACATGTTATTCGCCCTGGTTTGTCCCCTACGGCGCGAGAGGTTTGGCTGACAGTTGAGCAGCTTTTTCACGATCATGTTCAAGCCCGGTATATGAAGTATCGTTCTGCGTTTGTCAACTCTAAAAAGGGGTCTCAGTCGATGGGAGATTATCTGCATTCTATTCGTAATATTGCAGATAATTTGGAATCCATTGGCCGACGTTTGAGTGATGATGACATAGTCATGCAAATCCTGGATGGTCTTCCTGATGAGTTTGGTGATATTGTTACCCTTCTTACCTCCAAATCTCCTCTCCCCAGTTTTCTTGAGTTGCGTTCTATTCTTTTAGCCCAGGAAACCCGAAAGCATAAACACTCCTCTTCTCCTACTTCTACTGTTTCTTCTTCTGAATCCGCCCAAGCCTTGTTTATCCAATCTCGCGGCCGTGGTGGTGGCCGAGGCGGTCGAGGAGGCCGTGGTGGTGGTAATGGCCGAGGTTACTACACTCCTCGTCCATCATCTTCGTCATGGAATCAACCAAATTCTGCTCCCAAATCCTATGCACCAAACACCCCCCATCCTCAGTATTCTAATTCGCAACCATATTCACCACCGCGTCCCTACAATTCTCCCACTCGTTCTTTTTCCTCTGCCTCTAATCGTCCACCTCGTCCATCTTCTGTGTCAGTTCTGGGTCCTCCACCTCTTCAGTGCCAATTTTGTGATGAGTTTAATCATCATGTAAAGCAATGCCCTCAACGTTCCTATGCCGGTCTCCATGAGCATCAAACGGCACCTCTTTGGTTTGCGGACACGGGTGCGACAAGTCATATGACTAACAGCACTGCCACTCTCGATTCTTATCAAGAGTACACCGGCACTGACTCTGTTCAAGTGGGTGACGGTACGTGTTTGCCCATCACGCATGTTGGTAGCAAAGTTTTTCAAATTGGTTCTTTTTCTTTTCGATTGTTAAATGTTTTGGTTGTTCCTCGTCTTACCAAGAATCTTATTTCAGTAAAACGATTTACTTTTGACAATTCTTGTTCTATAAATTTTGATTCATTGGGTTTTTCTGTGAAGGGTCAACGCTTTCATCATCATCAGATACGGTGCAATGTTCCAGGCACTTTGTATTCTGTATGTGTTCCGAAAACCACTCCACCTTCTTCCATGGTGTTTACTGCTTCGCGACAGCCTGGTTCGTTGTGGCATAGATGTTTGTGTCACCCAGGAACACCTGTTATGCATCAGTTTGCTCTTCAGTACCCATTTCTGTCTTCTCATTCAAATAAAGGGGACTTTTGTCATGCTTGTCAACTGGGCAAGCAGACACAGTTGCCTTATCCCAAGTCTTTAGAACCTTGCTTAGGATTGTTCCATGTACTACATTGTGATGTTTGGACATCTCCAATAAAATCTTTGAGTGGTTTCAAATATTATGTTTTATTTCTTGATGAATTTTCAAAGTTTTGTTGGGTTTTTCCTTTACGTTTTAAGCATGAGGTTTTTGCGAAATTTAAACAACTACATGCCGAGATTCAGACCCAGTTTAATACCACCATTCGATTTCTTCAAAGTGATGGTGGAGGAGAGTTTTGTAACACATCCTTCGATGACTATCTGCGTGATCATGGTATACTTCGACGTGTTTCTTGCCCCTACAATCATCCCCAAAATGGGATGGCTGAGCGAAAACATAGGACCTTGCTTAACTCTATTCGGTCTATTCTTTTCCAGGCAAATTTACCTTCTTCTTTTTGGGTCGAAGCTCTTCACTATATCAATTACATACAGTATCGTCTTCCACACATCTCATTAAGTTGGAAGAGTCCTTTTCATGTCTTGCATGGCTACAGTCCTACATTCACTCAAGTAAAGGTTTTTGGTTGTGCATGCTATCCAGTCGATATGGGTCCTAGCACGCATAAACTTTCTCCACGCACTGATCTTCACATTTTTCTGGGCTTATCTTCATATCACAAAGGCTTTCGCTGCTATCATCCAACCTCTCGTAAAGTAGTTATATCCAGAAACGTGGTATTCAATGAAACACTTTTTCCCTATCTTTCCTCACACACTTCTACTACATCTCAAACACCTGCAAGTTTTGATCTTACTACAATTTTTTCTCTACCCGGTGCACTGGTTCCAACCATTGGTCAGACTCCTTACTCTAGTATGGTTTCACCTATTCCCTCTTCGATCCAAACTCCTATTTCCTTACCTCCACCTCCAACTGTCCCAGTACAAACACCCCAAGTCTCGCAACCATTATTATCTTCTTCTAGTTCGCTACATTCGCATACACCAGCCTCGGCAGAATCCCAAAGTGATCCTCCCCATGTTCCTTCTCATGAACTCTCAAACACCCCAACAGCCCCCTCCACCTCCACTATCTCATCGTATGACTACCCGTCTGCGTGATGGGATTCGAAAGCCAAACCCGAAATATGCACTCACCACAACCACGGAAACACCAGAACCCAAAACCTATCATCAAGCGGCTAAAGATGAAAACTGGCGCCATGCTATGGCGGATGAATACCAGGCTTTAATCAAAAATCACACATGGGTATTGGTACCTCCTCCCTCTTCTAATATTAATATAGTTGGCTCACGATGGGTTTATCGCAGGAAATACAATTCTGATGGCAGTCTGGCTCGATACAAGGCGCGCCTTGTTGCCCAGGGTTATACTCAACGTGCAGGGGAGGATTACGACGAGACCTATAGTCCGGTGGTGAAGCCAGCAACCATCTGCACTATTCTCTCTTTGGCTATCTCACGAAAATGGGATGTCCGGCAGCTTGATGTCAAGAATGCCTTTTTGAATGGCTACTTGAAAGAAGACGTTTATATGAAACAGCCTCTAGGCTTCGAAGATGCTGAAAAACCTCATCATGTCTATAAGTTGCAACTTGCATTTTATGGTTTAAAACAGGCGACCCGAGCTTGGTATCAGCGATTTGCATCTTTTTGGCTAGCGCATGGGTTTGTTGTTAGTCATTCTGATTCCTCCTTGTTTCTTCTTCATTCGTCCAAAGGGACTGCCTTTTTACTGTTATATGTCGATGACATCATTGTCACAGCTTCATCCTCGACACTCTTGTGTTCTCTGCTCGCTCTTCTTAAGCAGGAGTTCTCTATGACAGACCTTGGTATGTTGCACTACTTTCTGGGAATCCAGGTGACCAGCACACACGAAGGCCTGTTTCTCCATCAACAAAAGTATCTGGATAGCATTTTTGCACGAGCAAACTTGATGGATCTTAAACCGGCATCAACTTCGATGTAACCACGGTTGACTTTGTCCATCCACCAAGGGGTCCGTCTTCCACACGATGAGCAGAAATTGTATCGTACCATTGTTGGTGCTTTACAATACCTCACATTCACGCGACCGGATATCTCCTATGTAGTCAATTCGGTGTGCCAGTTTATGCATGCTCCCACCTCAGTCCATTGGCTTGGAGTAAAACGTCTTCTTCGCTATCTGGCGGGCACTAGAACCTACGGTTTTCTGCTTCGTCCAACATCAATTCGTTCTTTAGCAGCGTATAGTGATGCGGACTGGGCAGGTTGCATTGACACAAGGCGGTCAACTACGGGGTACTGTGTTTTCCTAGGTGGGAATCTTGTTTCGTGGTCAGCTAAAAAGCAGCCCACAGTTTCACGCAGCAGCGCAGAATCGGAGTGTAGAGCCTTGGCTAGTGTTGTCGCGGATGTCTCCTGGATGCGCAATCTTCTAAAGGAACTTCGAGTGCTGCCGGCGCAACCTATCGTTGTTCATTGTGACAATCTTTCTGCCACCTTTCTTGCTAACAATCCCGTCCAACACCAACGGACGAAGCATTTGGAAATCGATTTGCACTTCATTCGGGAAAAGATTCAACAAGGGCATATCCAAGTGGTGCATGTTGACTCCTCTAACCAGCTTGCAGATATTTTTACTAAATCTCTCAGCTCCACCGCTTTCAACCAGTTACGTAGCAATTTGAGCTTGTTTTGTAAAATCACCCTCCAATTGAGGGGGAGTAATAGATAAGGATTAGTTCAGGATCAGTTCTATTATCACTCGGTAGTAGTTAGCCTAGTTGTTACCATCCTCATCCGTTAGTGCGATTAGGACTTTTGTATATGTGTAACTCTTGTGTAATACATTAATATAAATACTCATCAGGATGACCTGGTTAGGTATCCTGGAATTCAATCTGTTCAGCAACACCTTCTCCCACCCGCATCCCTAGCCTCACCATTGACAGCCTCTCCCACAACCCTAGCCTCACCATTGACAACCTCTCCCACAGCCCCAGGCCATATGGTCCCAGCCACTTCCTCTCTAAACTTTTAACGTTCTTGGTCAACTTCACACAACACTACCACTTATCCAGGAAGCTACTCTCGCTTTGTAGACATGGAGTACCCTCCAGTTATATCTTGTTTGGCCCCTTCTGAGTACTCATCTTATTTGGAGTCTTCTCCACTCCAACCAATTTTTTCAGCAACTTCTCTCGGAATGTCTCTGTCTATGTAGCCACCAACCATGTCTGAGTATCCATCAAATCTGTTTTCAACCATGTCTGAGTACCCATCAAATCTGTTTTCACTAGGTCCAGGTCCAGGTCCAAGGAGATATTCAGTGGAATGTGGATAATTGCAGTCTCTTAGTATAACAAATCCACACACCATTAACTTTCAGTGCATGCCCGACCCCTCCTGCCCCAAGTCTTCCTCCCCTACCTCCCCTTTCTCTTCCACTCAGATGCGACAATATGCGAAGAAAATAAGACAATTCTTTTGCTTTTGGGGTTGTTTGAAGGACCCTTTGAAAAACGAAAAAGGGAATAAGAAACCTCTTACTTTTCCCACCAGAAAACTGTTGGAGATTCATGAGGATTTTCCACATTATGGCCACAAAAATATTCCAAAGAAGAAGAGATTTTACTGTAGAATAGATGGATGCACAGGATATTTTGCTACTTTAATTGATAGGAAGGTGCATGCCAGAGCGGTCCACTATAATCCCCAAATAGAAGCAAATGCTACTGCTGAGGAGGAGGAGAGTAAGAAAGGCAAGAAAGGTAAGAAGTGGGGAGGAGGAGGAGGAAAGGAAGAAAGGCAAGCATGAAAGAAAGGCCGGTGAGATGATTGTGTTTATGTTTCAGTTTTAGTTTTTGTTTGTCCATTATCAGTTTTAGTTTTTAATTTGTGGCGTTGGTACAACTGTTTGGCGTAAACCACCTATGGCATGTTAGACATGGTAACTTCGAGGTATGTTAATTTAGTATGATAAACCAGGAAAAGATGCAGGTGGGCAAAGTAATGTGCAGGATCTGCAGACAGGAACTTGTTCTGTGGATATTGATGGACAATGAGTCTATTTTAAAAGCTTGTACTTTTTTTTTTATATAGGTTGCGGTTACATCGTCGGTTAGAGTTCGGTAGGCTCTTCTTTGATGCGTAGGGCTGTGTGTAGGGAGCTCATATTTACACTCCACTTATTAATATTCACACTCCCATTTTAATTTTGTTTGGTTATGGAATGACGAAAATATCCGAAACTGTTTTGTTTCTTCTTCTTCCTTCGAAGAAGGTTTTTCACTGTCATCAACCAGGCACCTATTTCCATCAAACTCATCCATTACCTGTTATTTGTTTTTTTTTTATAATAATTACCTGTTATTCGTTGAATGATTCTTCTTCTCATGACCATCATCAAGACACCCAAGATTAACTGGTATACCCTTTAACTATTTTATTTTAATTGCTTCAAACATATTTGGCAGTTGGCACCTGCTCTTCATCCCCTTGTCAACTTTAAACCCTTAAAACCACAGAAAATTCTGTTGAAATACTAAAATATTTGGATTCTTCGTACTTAATAGAGGAGAACAACATGAATTGACGTAATATTGAAATTCATTTGAAATTAACCAACTGTTATATATAAAACAAAAAATCACAAAAGACAGAACTTGAAGATTTTAATACCAGATTTGCTCACATCAGGGTTGTTTTGCTTCTGGGTGTTTTCAAATTTTGTTTTTGAGATGAGTTAGATTGGATAAGTATAAAAAATTTGATAGAAAAATGCTAAATTAAAATCGGAAAGATGGAGATGAAACGCTTGAGAGATAGAGAAACAGAGAATCCTTCCAAGAAAAACTCTTTATGGGTTTCTCTTCGTAATATCTAAAGAGACACGAAGGAGGTGGGAGAGAATTCAACCCCAACAATGCCTTTCTCCTGTGATTCTTCCATGCCTTTCTCCTGTGATTTTTCCAAACGCAATAGATTTATATATGAAAGTAATAATTTTCAGATGGATTCTTCACTAATGGTTTTATCACTGTCTTTCATCCATTCCCTTTGTAATTTAGAGGAACATCATCGCCTAGATTTTATGCGAGTGAAGAAAGCACATATCAGCTCTTAAATGTAGTAAAGAATACTTTGGTCTTTTGGCAATCAAACAAATCTAAACTGGAGTGCGGATATTAATAGAGGAGTGTAAATATGGACTCCCCTGTGTGTAACGTAGACATGTTTATTTTCTCCTTCTCTCTTATATTTGATAGTCTTCATCGGAACTCGCATTTCTCCTTCTTTGTGTCCAATGGTTCTTCTTGTAGGTCGTGGCATAGGACGCCTGTTTGATTGATTGATCTGTTTGTTCTTTTATCGGTTGGCTTCTGATTTCAAGCAACTCACGGTGAAGGGATCCATGGCTTTGCTGTTTAGCTTGATCTGTTATCTCTTTTATTTGTTTCGCTTGATGATTTATCTCCGTAAGCCTCGTGCTTAGAAGCTTGTACTTATGTCACAAATCTCAATATAAAATGCCTAGTTCATCAATATATAGCAGTGGCAATGTTTAAAAGTTTTTAGAATTTTAGATATGTGCTAGTAGCGACTAAGAAAAACTAACTTCACACCCACTCGCAAAATGCTAATAGATAAACGCATGCATAATTTGATAGATAACGGTGCATCCATTATGAATATATACCAGTCTAATGGCCTCGTATTGTAAGTAAAATTGGGGATGGATTGCAAAATTGGTTGATGGGTCAAGCTGTTACTTGCAAGAAGAGTTGAACTATGTGGGTTGAAAATTTTGCTATCAGGAAACAGACTAGCAATGTCTGTTCATTAGCAGGCTAAATTTTAGTTACCGGTTATAATAATGTCTCTTATTTGCATAGTGAAACGCCCTGACCCGTATCTACCGTACACGGTAAACACGTGCCGGAACTGTGACGACCCAACCAACACAAGCCCAAGCATACAGTGTATAAAACAATAATCTGGCCAACAGCCCAATATCAAAACTGAAAACCGGCCCTTCGGCCCAACATGGAATTCGTCACCCGAACCCCGGGGACATCAACAACAACAACCATCCGGCCCAATGGCCCAATTACAACATATGCACAGCAAAAAACTCAACAATATGCACAGCGGAAGACTTATGACTCACATGACAACATATGCAAAGCCCAATGCAACTATTGGATCCGAGTCCTGTCCGAGGGTACGCTTCAGCTTGCCCTGTACGTACCTGCACTACAAACAACTCATCCTACGGGATGAAACCCCGCAGGCGAGGGGTGAGTCCGAAGTGTTCACCGACGAAAGATAAACAGAGATATATAATCAACCGTAATACTTTCGAAGTAATACAACCATCAAAACAGAAGAATCTAACACAAACAACAAAACAGAGGAATCCAACAACAAACAGCACGAAGTGGAATCTTACTAAATCATATCAAAGCCAAGACCAAAGAATGCTTATTAATTTTTAATACCAATTTTATCTTCTGGGCCCGTCACTGGACAAGCTAGGGTCGTACCAGGTTATCAATTAATTCCGGATGCCAGGTCAAAGAACCATACCAAATCTTACCATACTGGGACCACGTCCCAAATTACCAATTCACACCGGGTTCAACAACCCATAATAACATACCGGGATCAACATCCCAAAACCGGATATTCGGTATATCCGAACCACTGGGTATTTGGTATACCCCAACCACAGGCATCAACATGCCAACCGGATATTCGGTATATCCGAACCACTAGGTATTTGGTATACCCTAACCACAGGCAACAACATGCCAACTGGATATTCGGAATATCCGAACCACTGGGTATTTGGTACACCCTAACCACAGGCATCAACATGCCAACCGGATATTCGGTATATCCGAACCACTGGGTATTTGGTATACCCTAACCACAGGCAACAACATGCCAACCGGATATTCGGTATATCCGAACCACTGGGTATTTGGTATACTCCAACCACAGGCAACAACATGCCAACCAAATCAAGTAACCAAACCAAGTAACCGACCATAGCATCCCAAAATTAATTTTCAATCCACCGGGTCGTACCACTACTTCCCACATATATCATCATATCATATCAATTCCAATTTCCAATTTCCAATTTCCATTTCTCAATTATCCACAGTCAATAGTTTATTCCAATTATCCAATCACAACACTGTCTACCGACAATAATCACAATATCCATAACAGTCAAATAACCAACACAATTCCATTTTACCAAATATCCATCAACAATACATATAACACCAATTATTCACAGTTAACAGTTCATCACAACATCCACACGACCAATAACACATTCCAACAACAGCAACATCAATAACCATAACAGTCGAATATCCAACAATGACCCTCTCAGTAATTCATCCAAACAACAAAACACACAAAGTATTACAGGCACATATCAAGGGTTATCCATCCTCACCTGATGTGTCTCTGAAACTGCTATCCGGTCAAACCTCGATACCCTATATGTACATATAGGAACACAATAATCACTTATAATGCGCAAACAAAGATGATTATGCATGTTGCCGGTTTTAGAAATTGTTACACGGCTTGTCTTATACCAAGTCTAATTCCTATTATTTCCATGTTTTTCATTAATATGAAGTTAGCCTCTTTAATCGATATACCAGTCATACTCGATCTTTAAGTTGAAAACCGAAACCGAGCTCCAAGCCGATATCCCGGCCCTTTAGCCCTTTGTCGATAAGGGAAAACATAAACATACTAAAATACATATATATATATATACACGTATATTTACACATAAATCGATACTAGATTAAACGTATATATAGTGTAACCATATTTATTCATATATAGTAGATAGTTCCCATTTAACCATATATATATTTATGTGATAAATAAAGATGTAACTTCATTATTTAGCTAAACATAAATTTAGTAGGATATATATATATATAGTCATTTATACATATATGTTTATAATTCATAGATAATCATATTTATATTTTTAAGCTTAGATTTGACAACTAAATCAAGTAAATAAGTATAACTGGGCCTTTAATTATTAACAGTCCAAGTATAAATTAAATAAACCGGAATTTAAATACTATAGGCCTTTTTAATAGTCCAAACAACAATAAAATTATAAATCAAATTACAAAACATAAATGGAATTAAAGGTTAGTATTTGATTAATTAAATTAAATCTTTATTTTAATTAAAAAAATTAAGAGTCTGGGTTCATTAACGTTGTTCGGGTTTCGTTTAATGATGCATATGGTCATAGGCTCGGGTTTACCCAACGGATCCATTTCCGGGCTCGCCGGAATCCGGCCAGAGACACTGCTCACGGCAGAACAACAACTTCATCCACCATTCCACACTCAGCAACCGATCGGCCCGACTCCACCACTCCTCCATGTCCACCGTTTACTGCTCGTCACCCAGCAAACACCCACCCGGCAGCCCAGTTCCGGCCAACACCACCCACGTCCGCAGCATCGTCACCATCCACCTTGGCAGCACCCCCAAAACACTCAAAAACTCAGACAGTCAAACTACAAAAGAGAAACAGTGAGAAAAGGAGAGAAGGAACTCGTCAGCGGCTCTTACCCTGACGGCGGCGCGCGCAAAAGGGAGAGAAGAGATCGGCGGGGCGACGGGGAAGGTTTGGGCGGCGGTCTGAGGAGAAGCGTAGATCGGCGGCGGCGTCGTCTTTCTGGAGGAAGGGGAAGAGGGCAGAGGCAACATGAGTAGAGGAGGAAGCGGCGGCCCTCCTCGTCTGGTCGGCGACGCGGAACAGAGAAGGGGAGCGACGGGTGTGGGCGAGGTCCAGGCGGCGTCGCGGCAGAGCAGGGCGACAGCGAGCTGCAGGGAAAAAACAGCGGCGGGGAGGAGGAGGAGTTGCAGGGAAAGGGAAGGTAAGGCAAGGAGAGAGAGAGGGAGAGAGGGGGCTCGGCAGGGTGTGTCGGGTGTGTATGTGTTTGGTGGAGAGGAAGAGGAGATAAGGAAGAGAGAGGAAGGAAAGACAAAAGGGAGGGTTGGTGGCAGACAGGGGTTCACGGGAGAGGGGCAGGAAGAGATGGTGGGGCAGGCGGCGGTCGTCACGGGCGGGAAGAGAGAGACGACGGGAAGAAGGAAAAAGAGAAAAGAGAAAAAGAAGAAAAGAAAAGAAGGAAAGAAAAGAAAAAAAAAGGGAAGAGGACAGGGGCATAATCGTAATTTCCGGTCCCGAGTCCAAAAATAAGACTTGGGCTCAGAAAATCCGATTAATTCTCCTGAGCATCGTCTAACTCCCCGAACTGAAAACCGAGGCTCGGTTAGTTAGAAAGATACTCCCGAGCGCGGGAAAACTCTCGGTTTCGAAAAACGACTCCCGGTTTACCTTGAATTAATTACCCAAGATTAATTCATTCGGTAAATCACTGTATAACGACTTTAACAGTCCCGGTAAAAATCCAAATTTTACCCGGGCTGTTACATTCTACCCCCCTTAAAAAGAATTTCTTCCCCGAAATTCTGTCTTATCCGTGGGTCCTACCACGATAAGCTTCTGGCACACTCTGCCAGGTGTCCAAACTCAACATGAGATACCGCTTATACCCTTAAGCGACATCTCATCCGCTTATAAATACCAAACCTCATAGCTGAGACACTCACTCTCAGCCATGGACTCTCCACTCCATTCTCGAACGACCTCAGACTCCGAGAACAACAGCTACATCGGCGGCACTGCTTTCCCGACAAGCTCCGATGAGGAACCTCCAAGGAAGCGGTTCAAGACCAACATCATCGGCTTGAAGGAGCACATGGTCGTTTCCCCAAAACGACGGAAGAAACGTGCCAGCAAGAAGGCTGAAGATCGTAAGGGCAAGGCGGTAGCTGAGAGCAACACTCCGCAACAGAAGCTGACGCAATTGAACCTCTCGCTCAAGAAGATCAGCTCGGCGGTGGCGAAAATCGAACTAGCGTGCGCAGAGCTGTTCCCACACATGAAAACCGTGCAAAAGCTTGTAAAAGATTTAGAGAAGCAAGTAACTCAATAGAGTACTTCTTCTCCTATTGTAAAACTTTTATAAAATAAATAAAATAAGCTTTCTTTTTAAATCAAAATCTCTTATATTATGAACTCTCTTATTAAGATATGAAAATCATGTTTAACTGAAAAATAAAATATTAAAGCAAAATGAAACCATCAAGAGGAAAAATAAAAATTCAAACATAAAGATGTTAAAAACAGGACCAATCATAAGAAGGCAAAACAAAAATCAATAATAAGAATATAGAATCAAATGTAAAGAAATTAAAAACAAAACTCGTTTAACAGAATCAGAACATAAGGAAATTAAAACAAAAACAAGTTTTCATGATCGACGCCCAAATCCGTCCTAAGCATCCTCGATCCCGAGAAACGTGACATACGGAGCAAACGGTGACGATCACGAGCACGTCCTGTGTCCCTCGAAAGAAACGTACCCACTTGTTCACCATTTTCCGCATGAGCCAAAAACGTCTGTCTCGTCTCGTATCTCTCCACGATGTCCGAACAGCTGTAAACGTGTCGCACATGCACTCTACTCGAGGTGTGGTCCCATCTGTCTAGCCTCAACGGTCACGGATGCATGTGATAAAAGATGCAAGAAAATATAGAAAAGTCATAAAAAGAAAAGACAAGGTAGCCAGAGCGAAAGAGAATCATGTGATGGAAATAGGCTGAAAAACTCTGGCATTGCCGTCCGAAAAACGCGTAAAGTAACAAGGCAATAAATGAAAGCAACGGTAAATTCAAAAAGCAAAATCTTGAAAATCAAAAACGGTAATCACGCTCCCCATAAGAGTATAAAAGAAGGAGCGGTGATGTGTAAATTATCGAAAGCATTTAAAAGCAACAAAACGCTCAGAAAGAAAAGAAAACCCAAACGCTCAGAAAAAACAAAATACCCGCTTCCAAAACATGATGCCTGCTCCCTCATCAGTTTTCTTTGTCGAAGGTGCCAATCTAGACAGGAGAAACCGACTGGCGTACAGCATGATCAACGAGCGTCCAGAGGAGCTTCCGAACGAGCTCGGAAGAATGCCGCGTCTAGTCTTCGTCGACGAACTCTACTCGTCGCGGTTCTTCATCACTCCCATGGAAGAGACCTTCTTCCTGGAGGATCACGGCACTCTGAGGACATCCTTCAACGGATCGGCAAACTCCGTGATGTTCTTCTTCTCCGAGAGGCTTCAGGAGTTCAACCTGGAGTCCACTTGCCAAACTGTGGAGCAAGACGCCTACTACCAGCTCTCGATGACGGCTCAAAGCATGCCCAGAATGACTCGACTACCTCTAACCTTGCCAAAAGCACGACTACTGGTGTGGAACTGCAGAGGAGTAGCAAGGCATGCCCAGGAGTTCTCGCGTACCCTGAGGGACTTGAAGAACCAATATAAGCCAAACATGGTTCTTCTGACGGAGACACAGTGGCAACCACGGGACGATCACGGTCTCATCCCACTCCGGCTCCCTCAAGCTAATCGATTCGAGATTCCTGGCCAGAACGACAGGGGCGGCATGTGGTTCTCGTGGAGCGATAGGGTCACGGCCAACATCAACAGCGACCCAAACAGTTTCCGTGTCAACGTCGTTCCAAATCGTTAAAAGTATTTTCTTTTTATAAAATATCAAAAATCCATGTAATATTTCCCTTTGTACTTTCAATATTAGCAATATTAATAATATTTGTATTTTCGATTATTTATGGCATCATTACCTCATATGTGTATGTTCTGCGACAGCTGGCGTCCCTTGACTGGATCCATAATGCACTAACTAAATGATATAAAATAATAAACAAATGGAGCGAACTATGCAAACAAGAACAACAAACACACAAGGACTGCCCAACAAGACCTAACGCCCGCTCCGCTACCAAAATGAAGCGCCCCGACCCGTATCTACCGTACACGATAAACACGTGCCGGAACTGTGACGACCCAACCAACACAAGCCCAAGCATACAGTGTATAAAACAATAATCTGGCCAACAGCCCAATATCAAAACTGAAAACCGGCCCTTCGGCCCAACATGGAATTCGTCACCCGAACCCCGGGGACATCAACAACAACAACCATCTGGCCCAATGGCCTAATTACAACATATGCACAGCAGAAAACTCAACAATATGCACAGCGGAAGACTTATAACTCACTTGACAACATATGCAAAGCCCAATGCAACTATTGGATCCGAGTCCTGTCCGAGGGTACGCTTCAGCTTACCCTGTACGTACCTGCACTACAAACAACTCATCCTACGGGATGAAACCCTGCAGGCGAGGGGTGAGTCCGAAGTGCTCACCGACGAAAGATAAACAGAGATATATAATCAACCGTAATACTTTCGAAGTAATACAACCATCAAAACAGAAGAATCTAACACAAACAACAAAATAGAGGAATCCAACAACAAACAACACGACAGAGGAATCTTACTAAATCATATCAAAGCCAAGACCAAAGAATGCTTATTAATTTTTAATACCAATTTTATCTTCCGGGCCCGTCACTGGACAAGCTAGGGTCGTACCAGGTTATCAATTAATTCCGGATGCCAGGTCAAAGAACCATACCAAATCTTACCATACCGGGACCACGTCCCAAATTACCAATTCACACCGGGTTCAACAACCCATAATAACATAACGGGATCAACTTCCCAAAACTGGATATTCGGTATATCCGAACCACTGAGTATTTGGTATACCCCAACCACAGGCATCAACATGCCAACCGGATATTCGGTATATCCGAACCACTGGGTATTTGGTATACCCTAACCACAAGCAACAACATGCCAACTGGATATTCGGTATATCCGAACCACTGGGTATTTGGTATACCCTAACCACAGGCATCAACATGCCAACCGGATATTCGGTATATCCGAACCACTGGGTATTTGGTATACCCTAACCACAGGCATCAACATGCCAACCGGATATTCGGTATATCCGAACCACTGGGTATTTGGTATACCCTAACCACAGGCAACAACATGCCAACCAAATCAAGTAACCAAACGAAGTAAACTGTAACGCCCCAAATTTTCATAATTTGATTTTTTGGAATTTTCGAAATTTTTATTCCAATTTTGCCCTTGAGGAATTTCCGGATTTTTGGACAAGGAAATAAATTATTTTACCTTGGTTACATCAGTATTAAGTGGTTAGTACGTTGGTTCGGCTTTCGTTGGAGTTAAATCGTGTTTCGGGGTTGGAAATTAAACTTTGATGTAGTCTTAGTAAAACTACGTCGTTTTGAAAACTGTTTCAAAAAAAAAAAAGAAATTGAAGGCGCGTTGACCAGGCAGGGGGTTAACCGCGCCTAAGCGGACGACGGGTCGTCCACTAGGGCGGCCAACCCTAGCTCGATCCCCTCTCTTTTTTCTTTTCTTCTCTTCTCCTCTTTTCTTTTTTCCTTTCTCTTTCTTCTCGCCGTCGTTCCTACCTCCCTTCCTTCTTCCTCCTCTCTCCCTCTCTCTCTTCCCCTCATCTTCCTCTCCCTCTTCCTCGGTCATTCCTCCGTTCCCTCCTTTCCTCCCTTCTGTTTTCACGCCGCCTTGTCCTCTTCATATCCCCTCCTCTACGCCGCGACCACGGCCACCGTGGGTTGCAAAGGAACCGGGAGCTAACTCACGTCGCCGCCGCCGCGAGCACGGGTGAGTACTCCTGCTCCCTCTCCCTTTTCGTTTCTCGTTTTCTTTTGGGTTTTTTTGTGTTGATCGGTTTTGTGTTGGTGGTTGGTTGTGGATTTTGTGGTGGCCAGACGGTGGCGGGTCTGTGTAGGTGTTGTGGGTTTGTGTTGTTGTTGGTGTGTTGATTGCGTGCTGTTGGATTGTGACCGGGGTGGTGCGTGGCTGCGTGTTGCCGTTCCGGCAGTGGGGAGTTCGGGTGTGTGTGTGTGTGCTTCTCCGGGCAGAGGTGGTTCAAGGCTCGGGTTTTGGGCAGTGGACGGCTTCCGGCAAATTTGTGTAGTTCTCCGGGTAAGACTTGTTGTGAACCCGGCTTGGACAGTGGGCAGTCATTTCGGGTAAGGATCCATTTGTAATTTTTCTTATGCAATTCGTTTTATGGATCTGTAGGGTACGGGTTGTGTAATTGTTTTGCTGTGAGGTGAATATGGGTTGGATGCTTTGTTTCTGTAGTTTGGGTGAAGTTCCGGCGAGGTTCACCGGAATCCGGTGAGGCTCGAGATTTTTCCGGCGAAGGCTCGGGTTTTGTGCTGGAAATTACGGTATTACCTCGATGCGAGATTTGATGTTCTAAACCCATTCATGGCATGTAATAATTATTGTAAGCATAATTGTGTAACGGGAATTGAAATTATTTAGTGGAATACCGGGTGCGGGGTTGTGAGTGTGTGTAACCGGGAGTTTGCCGACACGGGTAGAACCATAGGCCGGGAATACTTTGACTCGGGTAAAACCCTTAAGTGGAAATTGGACCGAATCGGGCCTAGGCCCGGTAATGTGATTTTTATAATTGGGTTTGATAATAATTGGATTTGGTGAGAGAACATTATGTCGGGTTTAGACCCGGGAATTTCATAATTGGCTAACTAGGGACGGGTTTAACTCAGTTGAGCATTATAGTTACATGCATGCACGTTTTTATTGTAATTGTTTGTAATTTGTTGTGTGTGCCGGTATTCAGGCACGGGTAACACCTCGGGAGCTGGAGGATCTGTTTTGGGAAAAGCTCCACAGGACAATCATTGTTGAGGTGACTTTATACGTCTTTTTTATGTTTGTATGCATGAACTTGTTGGTTTGGTTTGTTTGAGTTGCATGCCTGTTTGCTAACATGCTGTGATCCGTATTGTGTGCCTATGTCTTGCTGTTTGCTTTTGAGCATGAATTGTTGGATTGTTATGGTGATAATATGTGGTGTGATTTTGGGTAATTTGTGTGATGTGCTGTGGGTCGGAGACCCGGATTTTTGATTGAGATAAGAATACACACAACCCTATTAAAAAACGATTCTTGGCACACATAAACTCATAATTTGTGAATAAAGATAATGTACAGTAGAAGATAGGCTACTGTGTGCTGATGACCGGTTGGTTCGAGCGGGAAGTGATACCCCTCGGGTTTGCATGCGGGATAGCATGTGATATGCAGATTTGCATATGGGTCTGTAATGACCGGTTCTACCTCCCTCCTTCTACCTCCCCCTTTCTACCTCCCTCTTTCTCTTTGTCTCTCTCCCTCTCTATGGATTGGTTGGGCTTCGTGCCTTGTTTATTTGGGCTTATGCCTGGTTGTCTCATGAGACGGGACCGAGCTCCAAGCACACAGTAGGGGCCCTGAATAATAAATTATAATACGAAAACTTAACACACAACAGATGGAAAGTAATGAACTGTTTGCTTGATTGTCTTGGCATGTTAGTACTGGTTGTTGTATGTTGCTTACTTGTCTTGTTGCTCTTCTTTCCTTTCGGACTTGTTCTGCACACCTACATAATTAGATTTATACTGCTCACTGAGTAGGCGACTCACATAATCGCCAACGTTGTTTTTCAGACTCATAGATAGCGTGCAGTCTCTTTCTTCTTTCCCGGAGTACGGACGTGGTTATCTCAGCAGGTAGCTGTGCTTGATCTCCCGGTTGGATCCATAGAGTCGACATGCATACTGTTTTGTTTCTCTTATTTTTACTCAGTTTATCTTTTCCGCTGCATTGAATTTTATTGAGATGTCACTTTTGATTTTGATTATTTTATCGGCGGGTTGCCGGGATTTGGTATTTGATGATGTATCGGCAGGATGCCGGGTTGATTTGAGGCTTGTTTAGCCGGCTTGTTTTTGTTATCCATGACATCTCGGAATAATGAATTTTCTTTCCAGATAATGTTTTGATATTGGATTTCGTGTCCTGGGTTTCAGGGGTATTTTGGTAATTTCCTTGTGTTTAAGCATTTTATTGTAAAACCGGGACACGGGTGTTTCAGTTTGGTAGCAGAGCGGGCTTCAGATCCTTGGTTTTAAAAAGTGTTTTAAACTTTGTTTTCAAGTGATTTCTGTGTTTAAGCCTGTTTCCGGATTTATGACTTAGAAAGTGTTTTTGACTCATTTGCATTCATATAGGCGTTGATATGGATCACCAGGGGCAGCACAATGCTGAGGATGACGCCGCTACTCATGTCTCCGACAATGTGTCGGTGATGCAGGTTCCCGTTGGACAGGGGAACAATAATGCAGCAGAGAATAATGCTGTAGGTGGTGGAAGACAGAATGTTGTGCCACCTGTTATGGACCCAGCGTTCCAGCAGTATCAGGCTTTTTTGCAGTGGCAGCAGTTCCAGCAGCAGCAGCAGGGTGCCCAGCCGGTAGCACCTGTTGCAGCAGGTGGTATGGAGAGTGGATACAAACATATGGATAAGTCTGCAGTGAAGGAATTCTCAGGTGAAGAGGGCAAAGCCAAGGAGTTTGATGATTGGTTTCGCCAGGTGGAGAATGTTCTGGAGAAGTTCACTTGTGCACCTGAGCAGAGGGCTCGATTTGCGGCACATAAGTTCACGGGGTATGCATTGACTTGGTGGCAGGAACTTGTGGCCGACTTACCGAAGCCTGTGGAGATGCCTTGGGAGGATTTCAAGGAGAAATTCTACGAGGAGTTTCTTACTGTTGGATTTCTGGAGGAGCAGAAGAAGCATTTTCTTGAGGTGAAGCAGGGTCTAGATGAGACGGTGTCTGCTTTCAGGATCCAGTACAGCATCCTTCTCTCTTATGCTAGGGAGTTTGTGCCCGATGAGGTGACCAAGTGTAGGCGGTTTGTTAACGGCTTACGTACTGAGTTGGCGTTAGCTGTGGCTGGTGGAGGGCACAACACTTGGGAGGCAGTTTGTGCGGCTGCTTTTGATGCTGAGAGAGTTCAGTTGATCGGGAAGGAGGCTCGGGCAGCCGAGCAGAGGAAGCAGTCATCTGCTTCAGGACAGAAGAGGCAGTATTCTGATGCCGAAGGTGCAGATTATTCTGTTGGACAGAGTTCTTCTTACCAGGGTTCGAAGAAGTTTCGAGGGCAGAGTTATCAAGGTGGACCAGGCAGATCCTCGGGAGGACGGTCCTATCAGTCTGGCTCTCGGGGATAGGGTTTCTCGGCACGATTCTCAGGTACATGCTGGTATTGCAATACGCCGGGACACCAGAAGTCATCTTGCTACAAGTGGATGAGGGATAATGGCGCAATGGTTCTCAGTATACAGTACAGAGTTCCGTGGCTAGTGGTGCTGTTTCTTCTGGTCCGAACAGGGGTGGCAGACAGCAGGGTCGAGGTCGTGGAGGTTCTGGAGCTCCGAACCGCGGGGGTGCGACTCAGTCTGCTGCTGCTCCTAGGGTTTATGCCATCACCCGGGAGGAGGCTGCTGATGCTCCAGAGGTCATAGCAGGTACCTTTATGGTTTGTGGTCAGTTTGCACATGCTTTAGTTGATCCAGGTTCAACACATTCTTTTGTAACACGTGCATTCATGACTACTCATAACATAGAGGATGATAACCTTAGTAGACCCCTAAGAGTCCGTTTACCCACTAGAGATATAGTAGTTATTGATCGAGTTTGTAGAGATGTGTCGATAGAGTATGATAGTGAGAGCTTTCCTTCTGATCTTGCTGTCATGGATTTGGGGGAGTTTGATGTTATCTTAGGCATGGACTGGTTGTCCAGACATCAAGCAGTAGTTGATTGTCGGGCCAGGAAAGTGTCCTTATCTTCTTTGTTGGGGCGTAGATTGTTGTTTGTTGGAGAACGAAGAGTTCTATCGGCGTGCTGTATCTCGGCCATCCAGGCTTTCAGGATGATCCGAGAGGGTTGTGATGCCTTCTTTGCTCATGTGGTCGATTCTTCAGTACCAGTACCTGGAGTGGAGGATATTCCTATTGTTCGGGAGTTTCCCGATGTTTTTCCTGATGATTTACCTGGGTTGCCTCTGGAGCGGGAGGTGGAGTATACAGTTGACTTGGTACCGGGTGTTGCACCTATTTCTATACCGCCCTACAGGATGGCTCCGGCAGAACTTCAGAAGTTGAAGAAACAACTGGAGGAGTTGTTGGATAAGGGGTTCATTAGATCGAGCATCTCACCCTGGGGTGCCCCGGTCTTGTTTGTGAAAAAGAAGGATGGCAGTATGCGGATGTGTGTAGACTATAGGCAGTTGAACAAGGTGACTGTGAAGAACAAGTATCCTTTGCCTGGGATCGATGACTTGTTCGATCAGTTGCAGGGCGCATCTGTGTTCTCGAAGATTGACTTGCGATCTGGTTACCATCAGGTTCGGATTGCAGAGCAAGACATACCGAAGACTGCATTCCGCACTCGGTATGGTCATTATGAGTTTGTGGTTGTTCCTTTTGGGCTGACGAATGCACCGGCAGTGTTCATGTGTATGATGCAGCAGGTCTTCCATGAATTTCTGGACCGGTTTGTGGTAGTGTTCATTGATAACATCTTGGTCTACTCGAGTAGTAAGGCCGAACATGAGGACCACTTGAGACAGGTTTTGCAGAGGTTGAGAGAAGAACAACTCTATGCCAAGCTCAGCAAGTGTGAGTTTTGGCTGGATGAGGTCGCATTTCTTGGGATGAGACATTACCGTTGGTTGAGTTTGCTTATAACAACGGGTATCACTCCAGTATCGGTATGGCGCCTTATGAGGCTTTGTATGGGCGGAAGTGTCGTAGTCCGATCTGTTGGGATGACGAAGGTCTGAGACAGGTGATTGGTCCGGACCTAGTCCAGGAGACTGTTGATCAGATCGAGGTGGTTAAGCAGTGCATAAGAGCTGCTCAGGACCGGTAAAAGAGTTTTGCCGATAAGCATCGTCGAGAGATGGAGTACAATGTAGGTGACAGAGTTTTCCTCCATGTTGCTCCCTGGAGAGGTGTTATTCGGTTTGGGAGGAAGGGCAAGTTGAGCCCTCGTTATATTGGTCCTTATGAGAACATGGAGCGGATTGGTCCGCTGGCCCACAGGTTGGCTTTACCAGAGGAGCTGTCGCGCATACATGATGTATTCCATGTCTCGATGCTGAGGCGTTATCGGTCTGATCCTAGTCATGTTGTATCCCCGACAGAGGTGGAGGCTTCTGAGGATTTGACCTATGTGGAGGAGCCGGTTGAGATTCTAGCTCGGGAGGAGCAACAGTTGACTAGTCGGGTTATTCTGATGGTTCGGGTTAGATGGTGCCGTCATTCTCCGAATGAGGCTACTTGGGAGGTTGAGTCCCATATGGGGGAGCAGTATCCCCATTTGTTTTGATGTTTCTTATCTTGTAATTTCGAGGACGAAATTTCCATAAGTGGGGTAGAACTGTAACGCCCCAAATTTTCATAATTTGATTTTTCGGAATTTTCGAAATTTTTATTCCAATTTTGCTCTTGAGGAATTTCCGGATTTTTGGACAAGGAAATAAATTATTTTACCTTGGTTACATCAGTATTAAGTGGTTAGTACGTTGGGTTCGGCTTTCGTTGGAGTTAAATCGGGGTTTCGGGGTTGGAAATTAAACTTTGATGTAGTCTTAGTAAAACTACGTCGTTTTGAAAACTGTTTCAAAAAAAATAAAAAAGAAAAAAGAAATTGAAGGCGCGTTGACCAGGCAGGGGGTTGACCGCGCCTAAGCGGACGACGGGTCGTCCACTAGGGCGGCCAACCCTAGCCCGATCCCCTTTTTTTTTTCTTTTCTTCTCTTCTCCTCTTTTCTTTTTTCCTTTCTCTTTCTTCTCGCCGCCGTTCCTACCTCCCTTCCTTCTTCCTCCTCTCTCCCTCTCTCTCTTCCCCTCATCTTCCTCTCCCTCTTCCTCAGTCATTCCTCCGTTCCCTCCTTTCCTCCCTTCTGTTTTCACGCCGCCTTGTCCTCTTCATATCCCCTCCTCTACGCCGCGACCACGGCCACCGTGGGTTGCAGAGGAACCGGGAGCTAACTCACGTCGCCGCCGCCGCGAGCACAGGTGAGTACTCCTGCTCCCTCTCCCTTTTCGTTTCTCGTTTTCTGAAGCGCCCCGACCCGTATTTACCGTACACAGTAAACACGAGCCGGAACTGTGACAACCCAGCCCAACATGACTCAGCATACAGTGTAATCAACAAATATCTGGGCTCAACAGCCCATAATAAAATCAACAATAAAATATCATAACTAGCCCAATGGCCCAATAATAACAAAATAGTGCACAGCGGAAGACTTTAAAC
>JAKUCV010006871.1:8616-46225 GCA_028386065.3 Turnera subulata | reverse complement strand
TCAAAACTTGAAAACTTGAAATTTAGCTCCAAGCAATTACAAAATACATATTAATGCTAGTGTCATTACAAAATATATATTATTATCTAAAACTATATATTACCACCAAAAGATTCAAATCCAATCAACCCTAGAAAGGAAAATAAAATAAAATAAGTGAATTGAAGTGAACTTATAGTTTATATTATATTATCTTTTTTGGATTCACAATCCACCGCCTTTATCCACTTGGCCACATCCGCCCCCCATATTCCATTTAACTAACAATTCTTTACCTTTTTTTTTGTTTTATACTTGAAAAAAATGGATAAAAACCCAAACTTGAAATATATATATATTTGTATATGGAGTAACTGGAAGGGTAAAATCGTTACTTAATATTTTTGTGGATCCCCGCGGGGCGGGTACTATGATCCCCATCCCCATCCTCAAATTATTCTCGGGTTGAAAATCCTCCCCATCACCATCCCCACGGGTCCTTAATCGCCCCCATCCCCGTCCCCACAGCGGGGAATCTCCGCGGATCCCCGCGACAATGGGGATTTTTGCCATCCCTAACTATAACATATTACCCTGATGTTAGCCTTGACAACCTCAAACAGCAGCAAGTTTTTGTTGGGGAAAACTGCAAAGATTCGCGAAAAATAAAAGAGACACAAAGAATTTAACGTGGTTCGGCCTTAATCTTGCCTACGTCCACGGACAACAAATCTTCAACTAATATAAAAATATTAGTCTTACAAAGAGAGAGTTCTACCCAAAATAGTGTCCCACAAAAGGTGTTTTCCGAAAAATACCCCCAAAGTATTTTTCCTCTCTATTTTGTCACTCCTAAACTGAGAGGGACTATATTGTCACTTTCTAAAATTAGAAGGACTAAACTTCTTCTTCCTAAATTTAGAAGGACTAAACTTCTTTTTCTCTCCCTCTCTCTCTTTCTTTCTCCCTTTCCTTCACTCTCTACACACACTCTTCCTCTTTGTGTGTTGTGTGTCTACAAATGAATTTCATTCTCTATATATAGGGAATGGATCATCATAATTTTCAACGAATATGTGCTTAGTTTCCACATTTGGGTGCTATATTTTCTTCCTTCTTTCTTTGACAAAAATGGTGCCTAACTTGCCTAACCTCTTTGACCAAATAAAATTCAGCCCACATACCTAACAGTTTTTACCCTACGTAATGCAAAATCATGTGGTTATTGGTGGTGAGTAAAGCAGGCAGGCAAGGAGATATATAAGATGGCATGGTTAAGTAATTAAAATTGATGGCAGAAAATTAAGGGCACACCTTTACTGCATTAAAACGAGCAATAACAGACTGGGCAACCTGTAACATGACAGCTTTGTATTGATTTCTCCATAAGGACATTGGCCAAACCAGGGGTACATAATGCGGCAGGGGTGCCAGATGCTCCACATCAAAACCCTATGACAGAAAACCTCATAAACATCAACCTTCCCTTTTGTCAGAAACTATGGGGACGTGGGAACATTGAGTATAAGTCTGTAGATGCTAGGGGGCTCGCAGGTGGTATGTTGATGGTTTGGGATGTAGATGTCTTCAGACTCACTCGCGCTGCCTCATCAGATTCTTGGATCATCATTGAAGGCGATTTCCTGCAACTTGGTATGAGGGGAACAATCTGTGGGGTTACGGGAGTTCACAACTGATGGACAGAATCAGCATGTTTGTTGAGATTATCAGCCTTAAGTCGACTTTCTCTGCACCGTGGTTAATTTTTGGCGATTTTAAAGAAATCACAGAGGCAGCGGATAGAAAAAGCAGAAGAATTTGTTTGAGAGGTGCAGACGCTTTCTGGAATTTTATTAATGGCATGGAACTGATCGAATTTGGACTGAGAGATCGTCTTTTCACGTGGGGAAATCTTAGGGTTGCCAGCCGACTCGATCAAATTTTTGCTCAAGGAGATTGGCATATCATGTCTCCACCCTTGACAATGAGGTTTGGGAGAAAGCTTAGCTCCGATCACTGCCCCCTTTTCCTTGCCCAAGAAACTTCGAATTGGGGGCGAAGACCATTTCGTTTTATCGATGCTTGGTGGGATCACAAGAATTTCATGGAAACCATAACGGGTATGTGGAATGACGCTTGTTGCGAGCATCCTGAGATGTTCAAGTTCTTGAAGAAACTTAGTGTTCTCAGGCGACTTTTATCTAGATGGAACAAGGAGGTGTTCGGGGATGTGAATACTAAATTAGAGACTCTTCAACAGGAGATTGATGCCTTGGACCTGGCGGCCGAGAATAGGGATTTGTCATTGGTGGAGATTGATAAATGCCGAGACTTGAAGATGGAGTTGGAACAGATATCAAAAAAGTCTGAGGCCATTTGGAGATAAAAATCCAGGATCAACTGGTGCAAACTTGGTGATCGCAACACTAAACTGTTTTACATATCTGCATGTAATCGTGGGAGAAAAAATAGAATTGATCAAATCATAGTGAATGGAGTGGCTGTTAGAGAACCAGACTCTGTTAAGTCAGAGGTCCGTGAATTTTTCTCCAAATTATATTCTTCGAATACCTGCAGAAGGCCTTCTATTGGATCAATCAAATTCAAAACACTACCACCTGAGGAGATTGCTGATTTAGAGAAGCCCTTCTCCATGGAAGAACAAAAAAGCGCAGTGTGGAGCTGTCATAGCTCCAAGGCACCAGGACCAGACGGGTTTAATTTTTCATTCTACAAAAAATGTTGGGAGCTGGTTAAGCAAGACGTGTATGACATGGCCATGCAATTCCATGCTACGACAAAACTACCTAAAGGAGCCAACTGCGCATACATCACTTTAATTCCTAAAAAGCAGGATGCAGTTTCTTTAGATGAGTATAGGCCCATAACTCTTGTTGGCGGGCTGTACAAAATTATTTCCAAAGTACTGGCACAAAGACAAAAGAAAGTGTTGCCAATCCTGATCGGACCACAACGGTCAGGATTTATGGAGGGTAGGAGTATCGTCGATAGTACTTTCATTGCAAATGAGTTGGTGCACTCATTGAAAAAAAAACAAGGAAAAGGCTGCAGTCTGGAAACTTGATTTCAAAAAAGCATATGATTCTGTAGATTGGCAGTATTTGATGCAGGTGATGAGTGCTATGGGCTTTGTAAACAGATGGAGAGATTGGATTGTTGAATGTCTTTCTTCCTCGCAACTTGCAGTTTTAGTGAATGGATCACCCTCCCAAGAATTTCCCATGCACAGAGGCCTTCAACAAGGGGACCCTTTGTCTCCTTTTCTTTTCAATCTGGCTGTTGAAGGACTTCCATGCATTCTATCCAGTGCAATTGATCATGGTCTCATCAAAGAGGTGAAAATACATAATGTATCTGTATCTATCTTACAATATGCTGACGATACAATTTTATTCTCACCAGCTGACTTAGATTGCCTTCTAAATCTAAAAAGATGTCTTAGAATTTTTGAAGCTCTTTCTGGCTTGAGCATTAACTTCCATAAGAGTAGTTTTATTGGGGTTGGGATGCCGCAAAGACAGGTGACAGAATTGTTAGGCGGTGGGTTTTTCCACCACATGTGGTGGGGCCCACGCCAACTTTTGTCAAAAGAAAACAAAGAAGTCAAGAGTTAGGCACCGTTTCTTTGAAAAGAAAAAGAGTTAGGCACCGGCTGCAGCAGATGTTGAAATTTTGCAGAGAAAAATTGTTCATCAATTGCCTATATAAAGGCAGGGACTTGCAACCCAAAGACACACAACAACGCAGAGAAAATAAAGAGTGAAGAAGAGAGGAAGAGAGAAAAGGGGAGGGAAGAAAAGGAGAGAAAGAGAAGAAAATATTCCTTAATATTTTCTTTACCCCTCTCATAAGTAGGGAGTGACAAAATAGTAGGAAAAATACTTTTGGGGTATTTTTGGGAAATACTTGGGAAACACCTTGTGGGATACTATTTTGGGTAGAACTCTTGGTTTTATTTTACCCCTAAATGTTTTAGGGAAGTCTCTCTTTGTAAGCCTACTATTTTTATAGTGGAAGTTTTCTGCGGGATTGAGCTTGTGGACGTAGCCCAAAAGTTTTGGGTGAACCACGTTAAATTCTTGTGTGCCATTTATTTCTTGATTGATCATTATTCCGCAAGATAGTACCATCGGGACCCAACAACTGGTAGCGGAGCTCGAGGTTCTGTTCGGAAGGTACTATTCATAAGGGCCTATTTACTGTTCGTTATACGGTCCTGTTCATACATACGGTACTGTTCATCGTATTTGTACTATTCATCTATACGGTACTATTCACCGCCAGGGAATTTTCTAGTCCAAAAGAGCCAGCTAAATTTTTGGTCTAGATGGAGGTGAGGATAAACAAGATGATCACTCTTGATGGCACAAATTACCACCTATGGAGAAACAAAATGAAGGATCTCCTGTTCGTGAAGAAGATGCATTTACCGGTATTTAGTACGGTAAAGCCTGATAACAAATCAGATGAAGAGTGGGAATTTGAGCATAATCAGGTATGCGGGTACATACGACAATTTGTTGAGAATAATGTTTACAACCATATTTCAGGTATTGAGCATGCTAGAATGCTGTGGGAAAAGCTCGAAGAATTGTATGCCTCAAAGACAGGAAACAACAAGCTATTTTACTTGACAAAGTTGATGCAAGTGAAATATCAAGAAGGCACAACTGTTGCAGATCACCTCAATGAAATACAAGGGATCGTGGACCAATTGTCAAGCATGGGCATCAAATTCGACGACGAGGTACTTGCTCTTATGGTTCTGGCGACACTCCCAGACTCATGGGAAACCTTGAAGGTGTCAATCACAAATTCTGCACCTAATGGTGTGGTCAGTATGGCGTCCGTCAAAAGTGGCATCTTGAATGAAGAAATGAGACGGAGATCACAAGGCTCATCTTCTTCACAGTCAGAAGTCTTGGCCACAGTGACGAGGGGGAGAAGCCAGAACAAAGGTCAAGGTAGCAGAGACAAGAGCAGAGGAAAATCCAACAAATTTGCAAATGTTGAGTGCCATTACTGCAAGAAGAAGGGCCACATCAAGAGATTTTGCCGACAGTTCAAGAAAGACCAGAAGAAGAACAATGGCAAAGATGTGAAGAAGGAAGAAAGCAGTGATGATGAAGCCAATTCCCTCGGAGAATTCAATGTCGTCTGTGATGATGACATCATCAATCTTACTACCCAGGAGACGAGTTGGGTAGTAGAAAGTGGTGCTACTATTCATGCAACACCACGGAGAGAACTCTTCTCATCTTACACGCCTGGTAATTTTGGGTCTGTAAGAATGGGAAATGATAAAGCCTCGATGGTTGTCGGCAAAGGAAATGTTTGCCTAGAGACCATGAACGGGATAAAGCTGATTTTAAAGAATGTCAGGCATATTCCAGATATGCGTCCGAATCTGATCTCGGTTGATAAGCTCGATGAGGAAGGGTTTTGTAATACCTTCTACAACGGCAAGTGGAAACTCACCAAAGGATCGCTTGTAGTGGCACGAGGTACAAAGGTATCAAAGTTGTACGTGACCCAGGCAAAGATTCCACAGCAAGATGTAAATGTTGTGGAGAATGACAACAAAGTCCAACTGTGGCATAAACGTCTCGGGCACATGAGCTAGAAGTCAATGACGAAGCTAGTCAAGAAGAAAGCTCTGTCAGGATTGGACCAGATCCAGCTGAAGAAGTGCTCTCATTGTTTAGCTGGTAAGCAAAATAGAGTTTCTTTCAAGAGTTTTCCTCCTTCTAGAAAGAAAGATGTGTTAGAACTGGTACACTCTGATCTATGTGGGCCTTTTAACAAGTCCCTTGGTGGTGCCCGGTATTTCGTGACATTTTTTGATGATCGTTCACGGAAGGCTTGGGTTTACACATTGAAGTCGAAGGATCAAGTGTTAGCAGTTTTTAAGCAGTTCCTAACCATGGTGGAAGGAGAGACAGGAAAGAAGCTGAAGTGCATCCGGACAGATAATGGTGGTGAGTACACAGGCCCATTTGATGCTTACTGCAAAGAGCATGGTATTCGGCATCAGTTTACTCCACCCAAAACTCCACAGTTGAATGGCTTAGCTGAGAGGATGAACAGAACTTTGATTGAGAGAACCAGATGCTTACTCTCTCACTCGAAGTTTCCCATTTGATGCTTACTGCAAAGAGCATGGTATTCGGCATCAGTTTACTCCACCCAAAACTCCACAGTTGAATGGCTTAGCTGAGAGGATGAACAGAACTTTGATTGAGAGAACCAGATGCTTACTCTCTCACTCGAAGTTACCACAGGTCTTCTGGGGTGAAGCACTACTTACAGCGGCTTATGTGCTGAACCATTCATCCTGTGTTCCTCTTCAGTATGAGGCTCCAGAGAAGGTGTGGTCAGGAAGGGATATTTCCTATGATCACCTACGAGTATTTGGGTGTAAAGTTCATGTTCACATCCCCAAGGATGAGAGAAGCAAACTGGATGCTAAGACGAGGCAGTGTGTATTCATCGATTATGGCCAAGACATGCTTGGCTATAGGTTCTATGATCCTGTGGAGAAGAAGCTTATCAGAAGTCGAGATGTTGTCTTTATGGAGGATCATACCATAGAAGACATTGACAAAGCAGAGAAGCATAGTGTTGATCTAGAGGAGTTTCAGTTACCTCCAACAGAGACACCGAGACAAGTTGGAGATGATGTTCAAGATGTTCATCCTGAAATTCCAGATGGTTCTGCTGAAGATGAGCCAGCAGATGCTATTGAGGATGATGGCAATGATGATGCAGCTGACGATGATGCAGCTAGTGATGACCATCCTCAGCTGTCAAGTAGCTCTCCTTATCGCACAAGGTCTGGCAGAGTTGTGCAACGCTCTACCAGATATTCTCCAAGTGATTATTTGTTGCTCACTGACGGGGGAGAACCAGAAAGCTATGAAGAAGCTATTAGTGATGAGCATAAGGAGAAGTGGGTTCAAGCCATGCAAGAAGAGATGAAATCCTTGCATGAGAACAAGACGTTTGAGCTGGTGAAGCTGCCTAAAGGCAAGAGAGCTTTGAAGAACAAGTGGGTGTTCAAAATCAAGCATGAGGGGCCAGCAAAACAAATTCTTGGGATGAGAATTATTCGAGACCGACAAGCCAGGAAGATATGGTTGTCTCAAGAGAAGTACATTGAGAAAGTACTCCAGAGGTTCAACATGGAGAAGGCTAAAGCAGTTAGTTGTCCTCTTGCTAACTACTTTAGATTAAGTCCTGAGCCGAGTCCATCCACGGATGAGGAGAAGAAAGAGATGGAGTGGATTCCATATGCCTCAGCAGTTGGAAGCTTGATGTATGCCATGGTATGTACCAGACCAGATATTGCTCACGCAGTTGGAGTGGTAAGCCGATACCTTTCAAATCAGGAAAAGAGCATTGGAATGCTGTCAAGTGGATTCTCAGGTATCTTCGAGGAACCTCCAGAATGTGTTTATGTTATGGAGAAGACAAACTTGTGCTGGTTGGATATACTGATGCAGATATGGCTGGTGATGTTAGTTCCAAAAAATCTACATCAGGATACCTGATTAATTTTTCAGGGGGAGCTGTGTCATGGCAGTCAAGCCTACAAAAGTGTGTTGCATTGTCAACAACAGAAGCTGAATTTATTGCAGCAATGGAAGCATGTAAGGAGTTGTTATAGATGAAGAAGTTCTTAACTGAACTTGGATTCTCGCAAGACAGTTATCAACTATTTTGTGATAGTCAGAGTGCTATCCATCTTGCGAAGAATGCCTCTTTTCATTCCAGATCAAAACACGTTGATGTGAGATATAATTGGATCAGGGATGTGCTTGAGAAGAAGATGTTACAACTTGAGAAGATCCATACAGACGAGAATGGATCTGATATGTTGACGAAGACACTTCCAAGAGGGAAGTTTGAGTTCTGCCAAGAAGCTGCCGGGATGGTGGATCCCCCAACATGTAGTCAAAAAAGGGGGAGAATTGTTAGGCGGTGGGTTTTTCCACCACATGTTGTGGGGCCCACGCCAACTTTTATCAAAAGAAAACAAAGAAGTCAAGAGTTAGGCACCGTTTCTTTGAAAAGAAAAAGAGTTAGGCACCGGCTGCAGCAGATGTTGAAATTTTGCAGAGAAAAATTGTTCATCAATTGCCTATATAAAGGCAGGGACTTGCAACCCAAAGACACACAACAACGCAGAGAAAATAAAAAGTGAAGAAGAGAAGAAGAGAGAAAAGGGGAGGGAAGAAAAGGAGAGAAAGAGAAGAAAATATTCCTTAATATTTTCTTTACCCCTCTCATAAGTAGGGAGTGACAAAATAGTAGGAAAAATACTTTTGGGGTATTTTTGGGAAATACTTGGGAAACACTTTGTGGGATACTATTTTGGGTAGAACTCTTGGTTTTATTTTACCCCTAAATGTTTTAGGGAAGTCTCTCTTTGTAAGCCTACTATTTTTATAGTGGAAGTTTTCTGCGGGATTGAGCTTGTGGACGTAGCCCAAAAGTTTTGGGTGAACCACGTTAAATTCTTGTGTGCCATTTATTTCTTGATTGATCATTATTCCGCAAGATAGTACCATCGGGACCCAACAAGAATTTGCTGGGCTGCTGCATAGTAGAGTTGAAAATCTTCCCTTTAAATATCTTGGGACCCCTTTGGGAGCCAATATGAGGCGGATCGCGGCATGGCAGCCCATTATAGACAAGTTTCACAGTAAACTCAAGTCGTGGAAGGGTCGCTTTCTTTCACTAGGAGGAAGGGTAACTCTGATCAAGGCGGTATTGAGCGGTCTCTCCGTGTACTACATGTCTATGTTTCAGTTACCTATTGCGGTGGCCAAAAAAATGGTGTCTATTCAGCGAAACTTCTTTTGGGAGGGTTGGATGATAAAAGGAAGGCTTGTTTAATAGCTTGGAAGACCATTACTGTACCCAAAGAACTTGGTGGTGTTGGCATTGTGGACTTACAAATCATGAACCAGTGCCTTCTTTATAAGTGGCTGTGGAGCTTTACAACCCCAGGGGAGAAGACGTGGAAAACTCACATAAAAAATAAGTGTGGTAACACTTCACCCACCCTTACCTCCACCTTTTCCTTACAAAAGGCGCCCACCACAAGGCGTGATATGGTCCGATCATGGAGCAGTGAGAGTCAGACCACGGTTCCTCTGTCAAGAGGTTCATGCATCAGAGTTGGAAATGGTGAGAACGCTCGCTTTTGGGAAGATGATTGGCTCAGGATTGGTATCCTAAAGAATCTTTTTCCAAGACTCTATTCTATTACCACTTGTAAAGATATGTCTATTAGGGATTGTCTGACAAAGGTTCAGTCGCTGCCTTGTTGGCGTACATCTTGGCGTCGACCCCTAAGGGACTGGGAATTACTGGAAGCTGACGAGATTATCACCTCTATTTCAAATATCACATTACAACCTGCGCAACATGATCAAAGAATATGGCCTACTGGTTCACTCACAGAATATAGTGTCAAATCAGGGAGGAACTACATTTATTCGCAGAATCACACCAGACCTTTGAAGCCGTATGTTTGGTTTTCTATAACTCCCTTCAAAGTTGAGTGTTGGACATGGCTTGCTATCAACCAGGGTATCCCTACCAAGGACGTTCTGAGATATAGAGGTATCATTTCCCTTACCGATTCTATATGCAGCTTGTGCCAAACCTCTCTCGAAACCAGGGACCATCTCTTCTTGTCTTGTCCCTTCGCATGGAAAATATAGGAAAGATTAAGCTCCTGGTGGGGAGTCCAGTGGTGCATACCGGCCAACTTGGAAGATTTTTTATTACAGTGGACATACTTATCACCATTTTCATGCAGCCTTACCTCTTGGCATATCATTGGCTTGGCTGCACTTAGGTCCATTTGTTTTGGACGAAACGGAAGAATTTTTGATAACACATCATGCGATACTGACAGACTAATGGACATGATCCTAGTCCATGCCACTCTCTGGATCAAAGCCCTCCAACATACTTTTCCATACAGTGCTTCTTTTGTTATGTCTAATGCTGAGTCAGTTCGCAGTTGGACAGGACTGAAGAGAAACTTCAACAAACTTCAACCAACTGATCAAGTGACAGAGTAGCAGCTTGTACATACTTCACATGTAGTGTTCTCTACGTATAGTTTTTCTGTTGGATGGCATGCCGGTGCATCACTTCCAACTTCTGTAACTTACTTCTTATTTTGATTACTGGAATCAATAAAGTCATCGTTAGCATCAAAAAAAAAACATCAAATCGATGGTAAGATATATAACATAATTGCTGATTTTGTAAGCTTGATGATAGGGTTAGGGTTTTACTAGCTACTACTTACTTGGGATTTGCGCATTCCTTCCAGGTATCGGACAATTTTCTCCTAAGTTTCCGGTCCATCGCGTTCATATCTTTTCAGCCGACCATGAAGATTTTAGAATCTTGTGCTTTTGGTCTTTTGAAAGAAGGTTTCGATCAGATAGGAATCTCTAATACTTTCAGACAGATTACTAATTATGCTGTGGAAGTCAAAAACCTAGGGGGGATATGTTTTGATTTGTTTTGAGTCAAAGGAAGCTATGATCGCTTGCCTGAAACACAAAGAGGCATGGGCAGATAAGTGTTTTCATCTATTGAGGGTGAGCAGGCCATGGAGTCGGGCCCGTTAGTAAGATTAGATGGTCCATATGTTGTGAATGGGCTGGATGTGATAAATAATGAAGAGGGGGAAAACAACCTGGCAGATGATGACATGCTTTCGCTACAGATCGAAGGGGTAGATTTTTCGTTGAAAGCTCTAAAAACTTAAAAAGACAGTTCCAAAGTCTTTTGGATAAAGCTGTAGCCAAGAGGGATTCTCGTCGGGGGAGAGTGGGAAGGACTAAGAAATTTAAGAAAATTGTGAAAGGAGGCAGCGTGAAATCCTTACAAACAGGTGACAGTACTACCCAAGACGAAGATATAATAAAAGGAAATCGGAGAGCTATAGTTGCTCCATGCTCACTTGAGTCTCTCAAATCAGTGGAAGTTGACAAGCCTTTGGCAGTTTCTAGACAGAAGATGAGAAAGAAGATTGTGGTGACGGGTTCAATTAAATCTCTTGAGTCTGGAGATAGCTCAACACAAGATGGAGACATTGAAGCGGGTAACAAGAGGATCTTGATTGGAGAGACAGAACAATCAGAGGAGGCTTTGAGGGCAGTAGAAGTTCAGAAAACAATTGAGATTGGAAGACTTTTGGGTTTGGAGGAGACGGAGCATCAGGCAGAACTGGAAAAAGTAATGGACGATTTGGTGAGAAAGGAGGATGAGGAGTGGAGAAAAGCCCAAGATCACCTTCAAGGTTAGTCTGAATACTTTTCAGTAGTGCATTATCTAATTTCATAATAATGTTCTGTTTGGTCGTATGGAATGCGGGAGGGATTGGGTTTTCAATTATGCAAAATTCGGTGAGGGAAGTGCTGAGAAAGGAGTCTGCTAATATGATCTTTCTATGTGAGACAAAGTGTTTTGGGTGGTCTCGCTTTGAATATGGTAGAATTTGGGGCCAGGATTTTTTTTTTTTTTTTTAGTATGTGGAGGTCGTGGCTGTGGGTAATTCTGGGGATGTTTCTGGTATGGGACTCTTCATATTTTATTTTCTAGAAGAACTGGATAATTGCGTTATACTTTTGGAATGCGTTACAGTTTTGGAACTGTTGAAGGTTGAGCTGCCCCTAGGGGATGGATGATGTGGACATGATGGTAGGGGTGTTTGATGCATGAAGTTGGTTCGAGGTGTTGGTTTCTAGTGCCTTTTCTGTATTTGGTTGGTGCAGTAGAATTAATCACGTGGCTGGCATAGTGTCAGTTTGTTTTTCTCATTGGGTGGTTACATATATCTGGTTCTTTTTGGTTGGTTATGATCAAATTAGCTTTTGGAGGCGAAGTATGCGGACTGGAAAATGATGGAGTTGGTGGTGTACTCATCGTAGTCTAGTCGATGTGTTTGCACAGAGGTTGGGTTTGGTTGAGTCTCTTAGAGCTAAAGTTCTTTGGGTGGGTAAACTCTTCTTTGATGCAAAAGTTGTAGATTAGGATAGATGATAGAGGTTGTATAAGGGAAAGTCTTCGTGGATGGCTATATTCTTCTCAATGTTGTGGACTATTTGGCTAAGCAGGAACAAATTGATCTTTGAAGAACAGGATATTGTCTGGGCAAGCTTTTTGACTTGGTTGTGCTAAAGACGGTTTCCTAGATCAAGTCATCACATCCATCATTTTCTTATAAGTGATTAACTGCGCAGAGAGTCTTAAGGCATTGCATTGGAATAAATAGGTCCTCAAGCTGGTATAATGTCTATTTTTCTTTTATAACCCAATTTTGTAATGTAATTAATGTTGGAATTATTTAATATTTATGGGCTTATATTATTAATTACAATTATATTAAAGATTGTCTAATTTTATGGAGCCATTAAGTGATTTATTTTGAGTTTTGGAAACATCGATGGTGGTGTGGATTTTTATGTGTAGAAACCCAATACTAGTAATTAGAGTTTTATGGGAACCCTAATTGACCTAATATATAAAGAATATAATGCAGGGTTGTCGTCCCCAAGATTATTCCTGCGTCAGTTTTCTCTACCCCATCACAGAAAAACACACAAGGCGTTGGAACCAAATCTTGGAAGCTCTCATTCCTCTCAAGTCACCGATTCAAGTTTGTTCATCATTGATTCAAGTACGTCTTGCTATACCTCATAATTATTCTTGATTGTCTAATAATTTATCAAGATATTTGAGGCATAAATATAATTATTCTAACAAGTGGTAGCGGAGCCTACTTGATTAAGTTATTAGATATCAAGTTTTTCTTTTAGTTCAATTTTTGTGAAGCAATTCAATTTTACGCATGAATATGGATTTTATTTGAAGGCTGCATCATGCGTATAAAGTTATTAGTTGAATTGATAATTGAAATTGACATTCGGTTTGGTCGATTAATTAAATTGTCTATTGAATTGCCTTTGGCTTTTGACTTGACGATTAATTGAATTGCGGCATATGATCTTTTAATTTGCCGATCAGGGTGATTGCTTTTGGATTATGCCAGTGCCAATCAATTTTAAGGTTAAAACAAAATACATGTGGCTGTAATATTTTTGTGAATTTACCACTTAAGGTGCTTATTGCAATATTACTGGGAATTTTGTATATAGCTTTTGGAAACGGATAAATTCATGGTCACTTGCAATTTTTGGCGTGCAATCTTTATGACATGAATGATTTTGATTTGACATGCACCTGATCACTCTCGTTTTGTTGATTTCGATTTACTGTGATGAATTGTCAAATTTGGTTTCACTTTGCACATAACTCATGGATTGAGATTCAGGATTATTATTTTAATTATTATATTCATATGCGTGTTAAATATTTATTCGGTGAGGGTTATAAGCTTTCAATTGATTTTCTTTTGTGGTGTGGCATACGCCACCATTTAGATGGGAATTTTGAAATTGTTGCAGTTAGTTTAAATCGCATACAGTGAGCGATTTATGCAACAGATTTCACTTCGGTCCCTACAGTTTGATTTATGTCGTTCCAGTCTTTATGCGACATAATTATAGTTTAGTCCTTGTGAGTATATTGTTTTACAATTTGCCCAAGTCGACTAAATTTAAGGAATATTTTATTCCTCGCAAAACATATGTTGGAAATTAAATTCAATATTCAGTATTATATTATTTTGGGATATCGAGTATTTTAGTAGATTAATTGAAGCAATATGTTACCAAAGTAACCTCTCTTGCATAGATTAATCTATTTTAAAATATGAGATGTGTGTATGTGTTATTTATACGAATAGTAAATCAGCCCAAAGGAAGATTACTATTTGGACAAATTACATATACACTTGTGGTGATAAATATGTGACGATTATCAAGTATGCCATGTGGGTGATAAGTCGGTCCAAAAAAAGGCTTATTATTTGACAGGCCTAATTGTCAATATTTGATTACTACACTGAGAGTACCACTTACAAGTTGATATTTTCTGTCCAAAGACTAAAATATCAATGTTGTGCTAGGTATCTTATTGCGACCCACCACACGGATTGAATTTAATTTCAATATTTTGTATATAGTTTAAGGAATTATGTGCTGAATGTGTTTAATTCTCTACAAAATTACAGTTTCTGCTTGTATGGTGTGTGTAAGTATCAATTTTAAATGATACTGAATGACACAAATTTTAAGATCTGGATAAGAACATTATGATTGTTCTTAATTGCATAAGATATGGGCTTTGCACTACGGAAAGAATAACTTACCCCTCATACAGAGAAAATTTTCAATAAGATTAAACGGGATATTTAGAGGTGGAAATGTTATAATCGCATGAGTCTCATGATCATAAGACATGCAATTCCAGAAATTTTTCAGGGAGCAATATGTCCAATGAGGAAAAGGAAGCTTTTGAATCGAAAGTTTTCCTCTAATTTAGCAAAGAACAAAAGAAGAACAGAGAAAAAAAAGGGAGACTCTTCGGTGGCTAGGAAAATGGTGGCTAGGAAAACCCTCTCAACCTTACCCATGTCCCCTGGGCTTCCACCACCCCCTCCCCGTTTCCTCTACCCTCCGACCACCACTCTTGCAACCCAGTCATTGTTTGCTTCTCAACCTTCCCGACCTTGGGCACCACTTTCACCTCCCACCAACCTAACTGGAGTTTTACCCAACCGCAACCTACCCAAAGCACCTCTCCCTACCCAAAGAACCCAAAATACCACTGGCATATTCAAACCAACCTATTTCTCCAAGTGGAATAGGAAAACAATCCTCACAGCAATACAAAATCAACAGTTGACGAGTGTTTATGTTGAAAACTTCCCCGACCGTTGGACCATAAGTGACTTCTTGTCAACTTTATCTAACGTCGGCGAGATCATAGATATTTATATCCCAGGAAAGAAAAATAGAAAGGGTAGAAGATTTGGATTCCTCAGGTTCCGAAGTGAATGTGTCAATGAGGAGATGGTGAAAAAGATTTCTGCGATAACTGTGGATGGTGGGTTGCTCCATGCAAACTTAGCCCGTAATCCTGGTTTGGAATCCCCAAGACAGCCTCATGCGATTCCTCATGCTACTGGTGGTAGGATTGTAACTGGGAAGTCTTTTGCTCAGTCTGTCTCGGACCAAAGTGGTCATGTAGCTGATAAAGGCAAAGGTGCCTGCAACGGTGTCGCAAACATCATTTTCAATCCCCCAGATGAGACTAAGCTCTGGTTGAATAATTGCATCTTTGGTGTTCTGTCCACTCCAATGGAAAGAGTTGAGCTGCACGGGATTTTCGCATCAAATGGCCTTATGGATTGTACTATCAGTGATATGGGAGGAGATGCTGTCCTGATCTATGTTCCCTCCCAACCTCAATAGGAGTCCTTACTATCAAATACCCCTGTATGGATTCTTAATCTCTTTCAACTCTTCAGAGCTTGGCATCCGGATGACGATTCAAGGAATAGGAGATGCTGGATTCAGTTGAAGGGTGTCCCTCCCCAAGCCTGGTGCCGTGATTTTTTTCAACAAATTAGTGGAAGATTTGGTACTCTAATCAGACTTGCTGAGGTGACTGAATCAAAAGCTAAGTTGGACTATGCTTTCATCCAAGTCTTAACTACGGTGAAACAAACAATTAATTGGGAGGTGAATGTCCTGTTTGATGAGTCCAAAGCTTCCATAGTGTGTAACGAAATCCCAGACTCCTTAGTTCCATCCCCTGATTATCCCCGCAATGGTCTTCTGGTTAATGACTTGATCTCCATTGATCCATCTTCCCCGACAACTCTCGTCAAGGCCTCCGCCGGTGTCAATGCTGATGTTCTCGGCGCGAACTCTAGCAGGCTGTTCCATCGGAGAACTCAAGAGTCAGGGGCGTTGGGGTCTGACCCTTTTCAGTTAATGGAAGTTATTTCCAATGTTAATGAACCAATCAGGACAAAGCAAATCTCCCGTGGTAAGTCTACATCTCCCACCCCACCAGCCTTTTCCAATATCCAAAGTACTCAAAATACGCCAACCCCACATGGGATGATGGGTAATTCAAAAAAAGGCGCTCATGTGACAGCCGCTAGCCCAATGCCCAATACTCGTGGAGCCTGCCAAATCGCAGACGCAGAGAATGTTACCCCCATGCGCAGATGTGGATTTATTGCTAAAGAGTTGGGTAGTCTTTGCATATTAGAAGTGGGAAAGTCACCCTGTAGCAATAGTATTAATGGGTCCCACGTTAGTGATAGCTTTGGCATTGGGACACAGCTGATTCCTTTCAATGGGCCAACACTATCTAACCGTTTTGGGCCACTCTCCGAGCCCAGCTCACCACCCATCAACACCAACCCAATCACTTGTTCCTCCCCCTTTAGTGCAACTGTGGAAACCCAATCCACAGGTAGATGTCTCTCAGCCCTAATAGAGAAGAAGCTTATGCGAGCCCTCCAAACCAAAAAGATACAGAAACAAAGGAAGGTAAAAACCTTTAATAAGTATACAGGGAGTATTATTTCGACAGATACACTGGGAGATTCAGACATAAGCAGAGTAAATAGAAGGATAGTAGAGTGCGAGAATTATCCAGTGGACTCCCAACTACCCCAAGTCTTTGATGTTGAGGCTGAGGCTGCACTCACGGTTCAGGTCGGTAACATATTGGGTTGGGATATTCTGTCAGATGATGTTGGGGTTAGGGAGGCAGTACGTGACTTAATAGTTAAAGAAGGGGAGGACTGGGCAAGAAATAAGGAGGATGCGTAGGTGATGAGACGGTGTGCTATGGTGTGTGTGTTTGCTTTCCAATGTTTAGTATGCTTGCTTGGAATGTCCGAGGACTTGGTTCCTTGACCAAACATAGAATGGTGCAGGAGTTAATCTTACAGTGTGACGCAAAGTTAGTGTTTATATGTGAAACCAAAATGCAAGGAATTGATAGACAATTTTGTAGTAGATTGTGGAATTTAAGAGACATGGGGTTCAGATCAGTGGACGCTGTTGGATCGTCTGGTGGGCTATTGCTGCTTTGGGATGAGTCAACCTTCCATATTACCCAGTGCAACTTGAGCAAAAACTGGATTCTAGTAGAAGGGTTGTATGGAAACCCATCTCGCAAACTCTCTATATGTTGTGTGTATGGTGATAACCAGGTTGAAAATAGATTGGAGATGTGGGCTGATCTACGCACCCTCAAGCTTTCATTTACATCACCTTGGCTACTAATAGGTGATATGAATGAAACCCTTTCATCGGAGGATAGAAGAAGCGGTAGAGTATACAGTAGAGGCGCAGATGCTTTGCGTGGCTTCTTGCAACATATGCAACTTGGAGAATTCCCATTATTGGGACGCAAATTCACTTGGGCTAACAGCTCCTATGCTAGTAGAGTTGACAGAGCCTTCGCCCAACCGGAGTGGAGCCTTTGGTTCAACTCTCTAAAACTACGGACAACAAAGAGAGGGCTGTCGGACCACTGGCCATTAATCCTTGCCCAAGACAAGGTTGACTAGGGTTTTAAGCCTTTTCGCTTCATCGACAGCTGGTGGCAAGCACCAAAATTCATGGAAACTGTGTATAGTTTTTGGGACAAGGCTGGAGAGACTCACCAAGGCCGATATTGCTTCTTGAAGAAACTCAGCTTTCTACGCAAACTATTGGCTGACTGGAATAAGAACTTGTATGGGAATATTGACTCCAGGATCTCTAGCTTGATGATGGAGATAGAAGACTTTGATTTGAGGGCCGAGTCACGAGTTCTGGATGATATCGATCGTAAACGCAGAAGTGAGGCCAGACTGGAATTATTTGAAAAGATAAAACAGAGGGAAGCAATGTGGAGACAGAAATCAAGGATCAGATGGCTCAGGCTGGGAGACCGAAACTCCAAATTCTTCCATGCCTCTGCCTGTGCTAGAGGCAGTAAAAATTCCATCTCTTCAATGCTGTGCGCAGGTGTGACTGTATCCGATCCTCTCTCCATTAAAAGTGAGGCTGTTTCCTATTTTTCGAATCTTTATAGAGAAACTGGGAGATTCAGGCCTAGGATTGGAAACTTAAAGTTCTCACGCATTGACCCATTGACGGCTGCTTCCCTTGAAAGGCCTATTACAATGGAGGAGTTAAAATCGGCTGTGTGGTCATGCGATGGAGCAAAGGCCCCTGGACCGGATGGTTTCAATATGGGCTTTTACAAAAAGTGTTGGGATATGCTGAAAGAGGAAGTGTTCGATTTGGTCAGTGATTTCTTTAACAATGGCAGGTTCCCAAAAGGCATCAATATCTCCTACATCACCTTGATTGCAAAAAAAGAGGGGGCGGAGGAGTTTAATGATTTTAGACCAATCACACTAGTCAGCGGGCTCTACAAGATTGTATCAAAAGTCTTATCGAATAGACTGAAGCCTATTTTGCCCTCTGTTGTCAGTAACTCCCAACATGCCTTTATTCAAGGCCGAAATATTCTGGATGCAGCATTGATCGCCTCCGAATTCATAGATTCTCTGAAGAAAAATTATACCCCTGCAGTGGTGTGGAAACTTGATTTTCGGAAGGCCTACGACTCTATCTCCTGGGATTACCTCGTCCAAGTTATGGAGGCTATGGGGTTTGGCTGTAAATGGATTTCATGGGTGAAGGAATGTCTCCATTCCTCTCTACTCGCCATCCTCGTTAATGGTTCACCTACCTCCCAGTTTGGTATGAGCAAGGGTTTAAAACAAGGCGACCCACTATCCCCCTTCTTATTTCTCTTGGCAGCTGAAGGCCTCAAGAGTATGCTGGTTTCGTCAATTTCAAATGGCCTAGTTAGTGATATGAGAATTCACGATCTGGAGGCCAACATAATTCAATTTGCTGACGATACCCTCCTGATTGCTCATGCCCATATTCCATCTCTCTTAAATCTCAAAAGGGTGCTGCGGGAACTGTTATCCGGGCTCAGCATTAATTTTTTTAAGAGCAGTATGGTCGGCATAAATATCGACGAGGTGGCTACTGGAATTATGGCTGACGCCTTATTTTGCAAGGTCGAAAAGCTCCCTATTAAGTATCTAGGGCTTCCATTAGGTGCAAACATGAAAAAGAAGGCGAGTTGGTCACCAGTTATTGATAAGCTTCAGAAGAGGTTAAAGACATGGAAGGCCAGATTCTTGTCTTTTGCCGGTAGAGTGCTCTTGATCAAAACGGTCCTATCGTCACTTCCACTCTATTTTATGTCTTTATTTCGTATTCCGGCAGGTGTTGTTAAAAAGATAACCCAGATTCAAAGAAGATTTTTGTGGAGTGGAGCTGCAGAGAAGAGAAAAGTTTGTTGGGTGGCATGGGACAAGGTCGCTAAACCAAAGGAATTCGGCGGTCTTGGTATTGATTCTTTGACCGTTTCTAACAACAGTCTCTGTTCCAAATGGCTCTGGAGATACTTAAAGGAAAAGGATGCTGTCTGGTGTCAATTAATAAAAGCCAAGTGTGAGTCCCATCCCAATAGGTTCGACCCTGTGTTTTGTGCCTCTAGAATGTCATCCCTGTGGAAAAATATTATCGCGTGTGCAAATGATTGTAGGCCCCCAAGTGCTTCCCTTAAAGCTAACATGCATATTCAGGTGGGGGATGGTTCTAGTATCTCCTTTTGGTATGACAGGTGGAGCTCCCTGGGTATCCTTAAAGAACTCTTCCATCGTCTCTTCTTGATATCATCTTTCCAGGATGCATCTTTGAAGGAGGTTGTGCAACTCGCTCCACTCGCTTGTTCTCAAGGCATATGGCGTAGAAGTTTGTATGATTGGGAGCTTCATGCGTGCAGGCGCCTAGATGCAGAGATATCCAACATCTCACCACCTTCCCATGCTAGAGACTACTGGGTCTGGGGTGACAACCGAAAGATGATGGTGTCTGTTAAGGAGTTCAAAGAATTTTTGTACTGCTCACACGTCACCCTATCCAGCCCCCAAAATGTATGGACTAATTTGGCCCCTCCTAAGGTCCACCACTTCATCTGGCTATTACTAAATGAGGGCGTGGCAGTTAAAGCAAACCTAGCCAAAAGGGGTATAATTTCTTTTGACCTGACCCTCTGTCCACTTTGCTCGGCAGAAGTGGAAACTAGTGAGCATCTATTCTTGCACTGCCCCTCCACTTGGAAGTTTTGGCAATCTTTGTGCAGTTGGTGGGGGGTATCGTGGATTGCCCCAAGTTCTTTGAAGGATTGGCTCCTTCAATGGCCATGGTTGGAGGCTTCTGGGCATAGTCGGTCAACCTGGATGATCGTTGGTCTTGCAGCTGTTTGGTCCATATGGTTAGCCAGGAACAAATTGAGTTTCGAAAATGAAGCAATCAGATGGGATTCTCTCTTTGATCTTACGGTGGCCAGATCATCATGGTGGTTAAAAGCCTTACAATCGGAGTTTCCATACTCGTGCCATAATATACTTGCATCTGTTGATGTCTTGAAACAATGGAGAGGGGTGTACAGAAAATTCATGTAAACCCTGGTGTTGTTTAGTGTAGGTGTTGTTTTCGGGTCACTGTCCTCTGTTTTCGTTTGACTCAATTTCGTCATTACTCTACTGACGATCATGTAAAGTGCCTTTTTTGAAGTTTCAATAAATTACTTCGATGAGCATCAAAAAAAAAAGCACTTTGCCAAGAGCATAAAGGTTGAAACAAATTTATTAGTTTCAAAATTGTTTCTATATGCCTAAAGGATAGGGAATATAAGGGAGTACATCATGGAGATGTCTCATTTTTCTCTAATCCGAAAGGCATTAAAGTTAGAGCCGTCTAAAGGTTTGCTCATATTTGGTACTTATATATCTTCTTGCACTTTACGGTGAATCTAAAGTGAGTTAATTACTCGTAAGGAATCAAGATTTCTTGATAAGATTATTATGTGCAAGGAGATTATATATTTGAAGAGAGCAACTAGAAAAAAATACTTGATTGGCAAATTCCTCTAAGGACTACAAAAGGAAAAAAGGAAATAAAGCTGCAATTGGGATACCACGAAGGAAAGTGCAAAAGCAACAAGCTCTGGTATTTACTTGTTACTTTTGCAAGAAGGGTGGAAATAGTAAAATATCCCAACTATGTGCCATTAGACGTGTTAAGAAAGGTACTTAGTTTGTTTTTGAAGTTAATTTGATCTATGTATCAAGACACACTTTATGGATAGATTTCAGTTTTACTATTCTGATAAATGTATCCATGCAAGATTTGCTGATGTGTCAAAAGCCAAATGATGTTGAAAGATACATCTTTATAGGGTAATGGCATGTAAATCAACTTTTATCAAAGCTCTGAGGGTTTATGGGTTGTTAATGAGAAATGAATTGTATTTGAGTTTGAGATAGACCTTTTGGTGCCGTCTTTTATATAAAATTTAGTTTATTTCTATTATGGACAAATCGGGTTATTCTTGTCTATTTAGAAATAATAAATTTTGTATTTTAGATGGAATTTAGTTTATTTCTATTTTTGGACAAATCTGGTTATTCTTGTCCATCTATAAATAATAACGTTGGTCTTTAAGAAATTCAAATACTATTGGTACTAATTCTCAATTTGTAAATGAAAATCTATATTTAAAGCTTCATATATTGAAATCTTGCATGATAAGGCATGGTACAAAACAAAAATTGACTAATATAGAATTAAGTTATTATATCTATTATTGGTGGCCACAATGATAGATATAATAAATAAGGTGGAAAATCTCTAAAGCCTTTCTCTTAATTCTTAGAGGTATATGGTTTCTAGTACACAATGTTGTATAAAACTAAGCATGAATGGTATTGATGAAAGATGAAATAAAATGCTTAAGGACATGATAAGATGTATGATTAGTTATTATTTTTTACCAACTTCGCTTTAAGAAGAAGCACTAAAGATGCAGGTTATATCCTCAATAAAGTTACAGTCAAAGTAATAGCTAATACTCCTCATGAAATATGGACAAGCTAGAAGCCTAATATTAGGCATCCATTCATTTCGAGTGATCCAACTAAGGGTAGGCCATTTAGGCCAACATAAAGAATTTAGATCTAAAGATAGGTAGCTACTACTTTGCTAAGTAACTTTGAGTAACAATGGGGTTTCAAGTTCTTTGTCCCATAATTCACTTATTTTGTGACAAGAATCCAGATTTCTTGAGAAAATTGAGTTTGGAGGGGAAGATAAGATGGGAAACATTATTTTTGAAGGGGAACTTATTTCTCTTCTTATGGTTTTTTAATAGAGAATGATCAGGTTTCCATCACTGATGTTATTCAAGATAACATTGTAGGAGTCTTTCTCTCAAATTCAGAAATAATTCATAAGGTTCAAACTCAATAACCTCAAGAACAAGTGCCGGTAAAAAAATTCACTTGAGAAAGGAGAAGTGCAAATTCGGATGATTATAATGTCTTTTCCTAAGAACATAAGGATGATGTAGGATTGATGGAAGATGATTTTATCAGCTTTCTTCAAGTCATAAAGAGTTCTTATCCTCAAAAGTGGAATGATGCCATGAATAATGAGGCTAAGTCTATGAAAGATAAAGATATTTAGGATCTTGATGAATTGTCTGAAGGTGAGAAACCAATTGGTTACAAATAGTTATTTGACACCAAAAGGACTCAAAGGGCAATTTTGAAAGATATAAGGCTCGTCTTGTCATAAAGGACTGTACTCAAAAGGGTGACATTGGTTCTAAAGAGTCTTTCTCTCCGGTTTCAAGGAAAGACTTGTTAGTGTAATATGCCCAAAAGCCAATCAATGGATGTATATTTTGAGTCATGTATACACATTAAGGTTATTCCAACAAATATGATTATGAGATAATCGCTTGCACATATTTATAACCCTAGAATACTTTGTATTCTTAAATTGTCCTTAGTCGATTATTATTATGGATGGGTTGTAATAATAAATTAAGACTAGCGTATGTTGAGAATTGCATATGTGATATGAATTCTACATACGGGTACAAGTTAGAGAACTTGTGGACTGGACCGACCCACATAAGAACGCTACATGGAACGTTATATGTTTTGTCGATAGCGGTTCTTATAATGTATTGTCCTTTGACCTGTTCTTTGACCTGTGATCATCAAGGTTCCCAACATGTGAGTCATATGCTTTGATATTATTCCTGGTCATCCGTAACTGGATAGACGTAAGGGTAATCATTGGGTATATGATGAGTGTGTAGTGGGTTTTGTATGATCCAGAGGGGATTCGTCCAACCCATATAACGGGTATATTGTCGGAGTGTTTCTTGATAGAGTAGAACAGTAAATGCATGGCCATGCTCGGATAATGATATATGATATCATTAGTATCCGTTTTACCGGTTAACTCGAGGATCAAGAAACCGAGATTAAACATATACGAGATTGACATATTCCATATCTCGTGTTTAATCTTGATAATGGGACGAAGGGACGATGACATGTTCCGAGGCACGTGGAATCAATATTGATCTTGTCGTTCGGGTGGCAATGATGTGTTGCTAGACGCCGCTCTTTGCTTATAATTGTAAAATGAGATTTTATGATTATTGCTGAACGTACAAGTGCCTACAGGGTCACACACATACAGCCGTTGATTCGAGCAGGTGGTTGAACCGTGGTTGGACCATGATTGAACCAAGGTGTGATTGGACCGTGGTTGACCAGGGTCGTTTTGGTACAATAATGATCTGAATTATTGACCAAAGTTAGTGGTATGGTGGTGTGTTATCTGATTATGCATTAGTGGAGACAAGATAATGAGAGTCATGGTCTTTGGGGCCTAGTGTTGGCCATTAGCCTTATCACTTATGCATTACAGAAAAGAGAGAGGTAGAGTACATTTTGTGATCAGATCACTCTCTTGCTCTTCTCTTGCTTGTTTGACTTTTTTAGAGCAAAAACACATACACACTAGCTTCTTCTTCTTTGTAAAAGAAGGAAAAACACTAAACACCTAAAACACAACTCCCGGAAATCTGTTGCTAGCACACCAGTTCGGGAGAGCTCGGGTTGAAGTCGTGAGACGTTCTTCAGCCGGTTACAACAGTTCGTGTGGATACCGTAGAGGGGCGAGGCCTTTGTCTAGCTCTAGCAGATTCGGTTCTACAGTTGGGTGAAAGACCTCAACCGAATAAGGTATGTAAAAATTGTTATTCGGTTTAACTCCCTTCACATGGATCCTCCATGTGTATCCGGTATTTCCGTTGTGCATACATGTTGTATTTGTGCTTTTGATTGTCAATTGCATGAACTGGATACTTACAGTGGTAGCGGAGCCTCTTGTGAAGTCCTAAATCGAATTTTTGTGTGTTCATATGTTATATGTGATATAGCTTGAACATGCAAGGCATGTGTGATATGTTGTTTTCAAATGTGTATATGTGATATATGTATTGATGTTGGTGTTTTGTCAAAAGAGTTTTGACAAAGAGAACTTGATTGGTATGTGATATCAATCAAGGAGTTCTTGGCAGTAAGTCGAAAGAGTTCGACTAGGAAAAACCGAGTGTCGGTTTGTGTTTTGAATGATTGTAGTTCAAGTTCCGCAGGCCCAGAACATCGATGTTGGTAGGACTAACATCGATGTTCATGTGTTGATTAGCCTCTGCCGAGCCGAATTAACATCGATGTTGTGTACTGTTGTAGCTACAAGATTCATCCGACCAAAACCGGCTTAGTTTTATTGTAGCTACAACTCAATAGTTGTAGCTACAACTGTACTTCTCGCCTTGGCAGAACTCTCAAAACATCGATGTTTAAGAGTTAAACATCGATGTTATTTGAGCTCGGCCTAATTTGTTTGAGTTACAGAGCTCCAACAACATCGATGTTGTAACGTACAACATCGATGTTCTTGAGTTCCAAAACCCAAACATCGATGTTTAATTGTTAAACATCGATGTTAAAATGCTACTGCCAAAACTTGAACTTTTCAGAATCTCAACAACATCGATGTTTGAAAGTTCAACATCGATGTTATTGAGCTACTGCCAAAAGATTTGGAGTCCAAGTTACACACAACATCGATGTTGTAATGTCCAACATCGATGTTATGGAGCTACAATCAAAATTGTTTGGAGCTCGAGTTCTCACAACATTGATGTTGTAATGTCCAACATCGATGTTATTGAGCTACTGCCAAAGAGTTGGGACAATTTGATTGTCACAACATCGATGTTCCAAATGGTAACATCGATGTTATCATATAATTTTTGGGTCGGGGCTCCGCCCCGAGCCCTGGCAAGGGCGCTGCCCCTTGACCCCGCCCGCTAACCGGCTAGCGAGACCGCCGTGTTACCTCTGCGTCGCGGCTTATATTGCATATGATGCATTATTATTGTATATGAGATATATATTTTGTTGATTATATGCATGTGATGTATGAACATATGTTGATGTAAATATTAAGTTCTTAGTTGCCTTCCATGATAAGCACTCATCATTGCTTAGATCAACACTAGGTAGGTTTTGCCAAAGCAAGGTGCCTATGTTTATCCTAGCAAGGTGCGAGTGGATAATTGTAATATCTCGACTGCTTATTGTTAGAACTAATGCCTCCATGCTTTCTTTCAGGGTTTTGATAATGACAAACCTTGGCTCAATTGATGACATCCTTGAAGCTACAAGCAAGAAGAGAAAGATGAGTTAGGAACACAAAATGTACAAGGGAAATGTCAAGCAAAAAGAAATAAACCAAGAACAACTTGCTCAAGAATTGAAGTCAAGAATTGAAGTAACAAGCAAGAAGAGCAAGGAGTGTTAGGAACCTATTTTGTACAAGGTAAACACTCAACTTCTCCTAGACATTGGCTCAAACCAAAAATTGTTTTCCTCATGCATCTTCATAAATCATGAAAGTCATAACACTGGTTTTTAAGTCCTAAACATCGATGTTCTTTTGTCCAACATCGATGTTGTATCTTAAAACATCGATGTTCTGAGTACAACATCGATGTTGCCTCAAGTCGATTTTTAATCTTTTTGGCAGTAGCTCTAAAACATCGATGTTGGATTATAAAACATCGATGTTCTTGTGACCCTTGGTCAAAACATCGATGTTTACAATCCAACATCGATGTTCATGAAAATTGTCTTTGAAATATATTTTTTTGCCGAAGCCAGAAAACATCGATGTTGTCCAATAAAACATCGATGTTGTGAAAATTGCTTTCAAGATGAATTTTGACAGTAGCCATAAAACATCGATGTTTCATTTTCCAACATCGATGTTCTTGCATAACCCTTTTTCATCATATTTTTGCGAAGCTCAAAAACATCGATGTGGTATTTGAGAACATCGATGTTGTGTATGAAAACATCGATGTTGCTCATATAAACATCGATGTTCTACTAGCCGTTGGCTCAATTATTCAAATCCAACGGACAAACATCGATGTTGTGTTCCAAAACATCGATGTTGTGCCGTTGTGGTCAGAACACTTTTCCAACCAAGCATGCTATCTTTTCCAAAAGTGTTCAGAACTTGTCCCTAACGTTAACACATGATTTTGAGCTTATAAATAGAGCATTTAGGTCTCTGAAAACATATGAATAAACTCTCCATTCATTTACCATTCATTGATACACATTCATTCAAGTTTTATGAGCCAATATCTTTGAGATTTTGAGAGTTGCCTTATTAGTGCTTATTTGTCTTACTCATATCCACTCTTTAAGAGAGTATCAGTTTGAGTGTTGTTATAGTGTTGCTCATACACTTTAAGGGAGGTTTGTTCCCCTGAGAGAAGTCTTAAGGTGTGGTATCCTTAAGCAAGTGTAGGATTCTTGAGATTAGAATTCCTAGGAAAGTCTTGAAGTGAGGTATCTTCAAGCAAGAGTGCTGAGGTTCATGTGACTTGAACTTTCAGGGTTTAGGATTCTTGTGACTAGAATTCCTAGGTTGTAAACGGTTTGTTAAGCACCCTTAAGCTTAATATAGATAGTGAAATCTTCAAGTGAGACTTGAAGGGCTGGATTAGCCACACTAGTAGAGTGTTTGTGAACCAGGATAAATTGCTTTTGTCCTTCATTCTTACAATTCCGCATTTAATTCCTGCTTATTTCGTTTTTATTCGATTATCGCTATTCACCCCCCTCTAGCGAAGGGCTATTGTTCTAACAATTGGTAGCGGAGCCTAACTCTCTGAAAGACCTAACCGTTTGAGAGGAAAGTTTCTATGGCTTGTTCAAGCTATTTGTATGCAGGAATCACTGAAGGGCAATCCGTTACCCAGGCACCATTCTTCGACGGAACTAATTATACATATTGGAAGGAAAGGATGAAAGTTTTCATCCAAGCCAATGACTTTGCAGCTTGGCTAGCGATAAAGAATGGTGTTCAAATCCCATCAAGAACGAAGGTGGAGCACAACGTAGATGCCATTCAAAGAATCGAAAACAACTCCAAGGCGATAAACATGCTTCAATGTGCGATCAATCCGATTGACTATCAAATGATCTCGCACTGCGCAACAGCCAAGGAGATGTGGGAAATGCTGGGAATCATCTATGAGGAAACAGACAGCAAGCAAGATGAGACTGTCAACCTTTGTTTCATGGCAAAGGAAGGATCTCCAGAAGAGGTAAGTACTTCCTATTCGAGTGATGATTATACATTTGAAGAGCTGCAAGATGTATTTAGTGAAGTATATAGTAAATTCATTTCAGTTTCTAAGGTCAATAAGAATTTAAAGAAACAAATTACATCCTTAGAAAATGATAATGAGAAATTATCAAATGATAAGGATGAGTTATCAAGTAAGATTGATAAGCTTGAAAAAGAAAAGCATGCTCTTAATATGTCTTGCAATGAACTTAATGAGAAGATATCCTCGAATGTATGTGCTTGTGTTGAATTGGGAAAAGAGAATGAATTTCTTAAGAATCAAGTTGATGATCTGAAGAAAACGATAGAGAAATTTACTAATGGCAGAGATAGTCTTAATCTTCTCCTAGGACAACAAAGAAGTCCAACACAAAAAGAAGGATTGGGTGCATCTAATGTGTCAAATGATGTCAAACCTGTTGTGCTTAATGCTAAGACACATAAACATGGTGCTTCATCTTCTACTCATAATACTAGATCACATGTTCATGACACAAGATCACACATTCATTATAGAAGGTCATATGCTCAAAATGCCAAACCAAATGCAAGTAGTGGAAAAGTTCACTATGCTAAATTGTATGCTTACAATGTTAGATCAAATGCTAATGTTACAAGACCACATGTACACAGCACTAAAAATGAAAGTTCTCATTTACTAAACCTAGGAAACATGTGACTCAATTTAGGGAAAACAAGATTTTACCTAGGCAAGACAAGTTAAGTAGAGATTACAAACATAGAAAAAACAACAACTACTATCAACCTAGAAGAATGCATAATCCTGATGTTATTTATCACTATTGTAATAGGATAGGACACATTGCCTCGGTATGTTTTACTAGGCACAGACATTGGGCACAAGATAAGGACCATCATTGCCATGTTTCTAACCTCCAAGGACCCAAAAAGATTTGGGTACCAAAATCCTTTTGATTTGTTTTGTAGGGATGCTTGAAGGCATCAAGTGTACTTTGGTACCTTGATTGCGGATGCTCCAAGCAAATGACCAAAGAAGCATCCAAAATTCAAGACTAAGTGATAGTGCAAAACCGTACCAATAGGTGACAACATCGATGTTTATCAAGCAACATCGATGTTCCCATGAGAACTGCCAAGCCATAAATCAAGCATGCACATCGATGTTTTGTATCAAACATTGATGTTCGGTAAGAACTTTATTTTTCCAGTAGTCACTACACATCGATGTTATTCATTCCAAGCTTTTCAAAATTTCTATCCTATGGTCAACAACAACGATGTGGCATTCTTGAACATCGATGTTCTGCTCTTGTTGCATATACACAGCTTAGAAATAAGTTAACTTTCTCACTTAAGTTAAGAAATTTAGGTAGCATGTTCATGACTAAAAGAATATTCAGATTTCTTTCAATTTAAGCTAAGCTAGTAGTTAGTGCACAATTTGAGAAACACTAGCTTGGTTGATGAACATTCACATGGAAGAATTTTATGTCATACACATGCTGGAAACATAAACACTTTTATTGATATCTTACAACCACACGATACAATGACTCTTACATACTTGATTACATATTTTACAAAGACACACTTGAATAAAACATATTACACGCTCACACTATCTCATAACATTTCATATGCTAAAAGGTAAACAGACTTATTACAATGTGCTCCTAACGATTTGGAACAGCTGTGACAGTAAAACTAGTAGGAGTATTAACTATGTTAACCCTAACGCTATCGTTCCATGAGAACCACATTCCTCCAGAATTGTTCTGACCCGAAAGCTCGAACCGGTGCGCTGATGGAAAACGTAGAGGAATAACTCCGTGGTTTTGAGGTCGGACGGTCGTTCAAAGACAATCTTCTTGGTATAAACCAAATATGACCAAGAAGTTCAGAGCGTCCCAGGCTTGTTTCAGAACCCTCGCAGAACACTAGGGAGACGTCAAGGTATGGTCTTGACGAACCTTTGGCCAAGTCGGCGGAATGACCCCTACTCGAGGAACGCTCCGAGCTGTCATTGAAATTTGGTTGTAACTGCCCTCGTTCAGAGCTTGATAAGACGGCTCCAACAGCAACTCCTGAAACCTATCAGAAATGAAGAACATAGTTGAATTAGCTGTGCCATAGTAGGATGTTCGAAGGGAATTTTGATCCTCCAAGAAGATGGTCTCCTCCATAGGGGTGACGAAGAACTGGGTCGAATAGATTTCATTTACGAAGACCAATCGAGGAATCCGTCCAAGTCCCTCTGGCAGTGCCTCCTCATGCTCATTTATTAAGCTATAGGCCAATCGGTTTCTCCTTCCTAAGGAGGCTCCCTCTACAAAGAATAGAGAGGATGGGGCAGGCATTCTTGTTATTGAGGTTTTGTATTTTCTCTCTTTAGTCAGAAATTTTTTCTTTCTTTACTTCTACTCTTCTGATTATTGACTAATCAATGCCTTGCCTTTTATAGCAAATTTGTTTATCACTGTTTCATAGCCTGAACCGCACCTATTGCCGTAAAACTACAAAAGAGTGCTCAGTAAATTGAAAAGGCTGACTACTCTACACTTAGGTGCCAACTGGTTGTGTCCCTTCAAAGATTACTTCCTTTGAAATCATTGCCACAACACACACCAATACCCGTCTCACCTTTAATTAAATACGGGATGCAATTGTTTATATATTTTTGAGTCATGTCGATCATGCATTATTTGTGAGCTCTGGCTTCTTCCTTTGATGCCTCTATTCATGCATTTATTACAGGCTAATTTTGCCAATTCATTTATTACTAACCGCCAATTTTTCAGATAATCAAGCATCTACTTTTTGAAAATCTTGGCATCGAATTAATTATTGATTCATCACGGGGATTTACTGTCTGATAAGTCGGGCATCAGAGACAACCAAAGTCTAACTGACAAGACATCTTCACGAGCCCGGTGCATTTACGACAAGGAGAAAATGTTTCTTGGTGGCAGAGAGGCTTCCTTACTATCACTTAAATTTGTTGCATATGTTTCTACCTCAATAAAGCTTGTATTCTTCTTTACTAACTCGGGCACCCGAGGCCCTACTAATTCTGTCTTGCAGGTACACCTCAATTCGGATCACAAGCGAGGTTGAACAAAAGGAATTATCTAAGCAAATCAGAGTCAACATCGATGTTGCCCAACATAATATTGATGTTGGATGCAATTCACAATAGGCCGAATGTTCAAAACATCGATGTTGCTTCTTACAACATCGATGTTCAGGTAAGATGGTATACAACATCGATGTTTAGTCTACCAACATCGATGTTGTACCATTTTTTTTATTAATCTTCAATTGGGCAGAATTAAAAAAACATCGATGTTTGTATATAAAACATCGATGTTCCACAATTAGTATGTTTTCCTTTTTAATCAGGCAGCAAAAACCAACATCGATGTTTTTAGGTGCAAACATCGATGTTTCAACCAGGGCACATTTATTCTTTCGGCCGAGAGCAGAAAACATCGATGTTCAGCATGAAAACATCGATGTTGGACCGTTGCAGTTCAAAATTATAGCCGTTGCACAGTCCCAACATCGATGTTTCTCAGCTTCAACATCGATGTTTAGACGCTGACATTTAAAAAAAAAAAGAGCCGTTGCACAGTCTCCAACATCGATGTCTCTCATGTAAACATCGATGTTGAGCTATTGATTTTCAAAAAAAAATAGCCGTTAGAGCCTGTTTTCAATGCACCAACAGCTATATTTTGGTCCCCACTATAAAAGCAAACCAACCTTGCACCTTCCTCTTCACTTTCACACAAATCAGAACACTCCCTCACTCTCTCAAGTACTCCATGTTTTCTTCTTCTCTTCACCATGGTTGGAGGAAAGAAAAGCACCAAAGGGAAAGACCCTATCCAAGAACACCCAACCAAAAGAAGGAGCACTTCAACCTCTGGTCATCAATATCCTGTAGCGGGTTCCGAAATTTGGTTAACCTCACGTCAACAGCTCCACGATTACCTCACCCTCTTTGCCAAACGAGCCATTGCCTCACCTAGATATCTTCCCGCTGAATACCCTCAACTGAAACAATACACCAATCTTCCAAGACTTCTTCAAGAGTCTCACCTTTGGGAGTTTGTTACCCGTAGCAGGCATGAGTTCAATGATGATTTCATCCGAGCCTTCTACTCAACTCTCACCCGAGAAGGAGATGTCCTATCTACACAAATAAATGGGAAGATTATTCAGCTCACCTTGGAGCAGTTCGGGACCATTGCCAACTTGCCATTTCAAGGTTATGACATCTCTGGCTATGGGGGTGATCACTTTCTCACTAACTATGAGATTCCCCTTCTTGCTGAGCTTGGCTTCACAGAGGTGAAGAGAAACCATTCCGGTCGACCAACAATTCACTCAATTAATCCACAGTACAGGGTTCTTCTTTATCTTGCCACTCGGGTGGTCAAACCAAGAGCCGGAGGCCACACAACTCTGACCACTGAAGATGAGAAAGTTCTTCATGCCATCCTTCACGGTGCACGAATTAACTGGGCACGATTCGTCCTCATGCACATGACAGAACATGCGACCAATGATCATCCTCTGCCCTATGCTTTCTTGGTTACCAATATTTTGATGAGTACAGGTAGCAATCCGCTGGTTGGAACTCTCACCACAGCAGTCAAGACTTGGGCAATTTCAGATGCAACCTTCCGTGCTGGTCACGCAGCTGAGGGTGCTCACCGGCCTGCCCAAGCAGCTGAACACCAAGCAGAAGAACAACCAATAGGCGCACTTCTCCCACTTCCAGCTCCTGTCCACGCTCCTCCTGTTACGCTTGAATCTATTGCAGCTTCCCTCCATGCTTTACAACTTAGTGTCAATACCATGGGATACACTATCAAAGGCATGGAACGATCCATTGATCGCATCCACACGGAAGTGCAAAGACAAGGGCACGATCTCCGCTCATATTTTGCTCATGTCCACTTCGCTCCTCCACCATATCACTTCTCCACTGTCCTTCAAGACTTGAATGTTGAAGATGAAGACGATAATGATGATGAGGACTACACGCCAATGGAAGAGGATGATGAAGAAGAAGATGATGATGATGATGAGGAAGCCACTGAAGACAATGATGATAACGATGATCAGAGCCCATCCTTCTAAACTCTTCTTTCTTGCTATGTTAATGTTTCCTTTATTTCACTTCAATAAAATGCTTCTTATTGCCAATTTCTTTTTGCTAATGACAAAAGGGGGAAGAAGAAGAGAAGAAGTATATGCATCAAGTCAGGGGGAATCATGGGGAATCATCATTATTAACTAATTAACATATGAAATTAACCAAGTCAGGGGGAATCACCCTCATTTATAAATTCATAAAACTTGACATACACTTCTATGTATTTGTCATTATCAAAAAGGGGGAAATTGTTAGAACTAATGCCTCCATGCTTTCTTTCAGGGTTTTGATAATGACAAACCTTGGCTCAATTGATGACATCCTTGAAGCTACAAGCAAGAAGAGAAAGATGAGTTAGGAACACAAAATGTACAAGGGAAATGTCAAGCAAAAAGAAATAAACCAAGAACAACTTTCTCAAGAATTGAAGTCAAGAATTGAAGTAACAAGCAAGAAGAGCAAGGAGTGTTAGGAACCTATTTTGTACAAGGTAAACACTCAACTTCTCCTAGACATTGGCTCAAACAAAAAATTGTTTTCCTCATGCATCTTCATAAATCATGTAAGTCATAACACTGGTTTTTAAGTCCTAAACATCGATGTTCTTTTGTCCAACATCGATGTTGTATCTTAAAACATCGATGTTCTGAGTACAACATCGATATTGCCTCAAGTCGATTTTTAATCTTTTTGGCAGTAGCTCTAAAACATCGATGTTGGATTATAAAACATCGATGTTCTTGTGACCGTTGGTCAAAACATCGATGTTTACAATCCAACATCGATGTTCATGAAAATTGTCTTTGAAATATATTTTTTTGCCGAAGCCAGAAAACATCATTGTTGTCCAATAAAACATCGATGTTGTGAAAATTGCTTTCAAGATGAATTTTGACAGTAGCCATAAAACATCGATGTTTCATTTTCCAACATCGATGTTCTTGCATAACCCTTTTTCATCATATTTTTGCGAAGCTCAAAAACATCGATGTGGTATTTGAGAACATCGATGTTGTGTATGAAAACATCGATGTTGCTCATATAAACATCGATGTTCTACTAGCCGTTGGCTCAATTATTCAAATCCAATGGACAAACATCGATGTTGTGTTCCAAAACATCGATGTTGTGCCGTTGTGGTCAGAACACTTTTCCAACCAAGCATGCTATCTTTTCCAAAAGTGTTCAGAACTTGTCCCTAACGTTAACACATGATTTTGAGCTTATAAATAGAGCATTTAGGTCTCTGAAAACATATGAATAAACTCTCCATTGATTTACCATTCATTGATACACATTCATTCAAGTTTTATGAGCCAATATCTTTAAGATTTTGAGAGTTGCCTTATTAGTGCTTATTTGTCTTACTCATATCCACTCTTTAAGAGAGTATCAGTTTGAGTGTTGTTATAGTGTTGCTCATACACTTTAAGGGAGGTTTGTTCCCCTGAGAGAAGTCTTAAGGTGTGGTATCCTTAAGCAAGTGTAGGATTCTTGAGATTAGAATTCTTAGGAAAGTCTTGAAGTGAGGTATCTTCAAGCAAGAGTGCTGAGGTTCATGTGACTTGAACTTTCAGGGTTTAGGATTCTTGTGACTAGAATTCCTAGGTTGTAAACGGTTTGTTAAGCACCCGTAAGCTTAACATAGATAGTGAAATCTTCAAGTAAGACTTGAAGGGCTGGATTAGCCACACTAGTAGAATGTGTGTGAACCAGGATAAATTGCTTTTGTCCTTCATTCTTACAATTCCGCATTTAATTCCTGCTTATTTGGTTTTTATTCGATTATCGCTATTCACCCCCCTCTAGCGAAGGGCTATTGTTCTAACACTTATTGTGGGTTTGGACTTAACTAAGTCATCTTAATAGGATTAAGGACTTAGAGGCAAGGGTTGAGTAATGTCTATGAGATAGATATGGACAAAGTGTTGTTCACTCAACTATCCAAGAGTTACATGAGACGTAATTGACAAGAGTTGTCTACCTAAATAACTATTGATATATGCGATCAGCCAAAGCTGACATATGTTGTAGTGAAATATGGATCTTGGCCTACTTATATAATTGTCTTGATTTATGTAATAGGGGCACATTTAATAGAATTCCTTGTTAAATGTATTTGTATGCATGACTCTTATTTGTGTGAGTTGATCATTTTTGTAGAGTTTCCATGGCACAAAACACTAGCACATTGTCACTGCGATCGGTCCTTGAGAAGGAAAAGTTAAACGGGAATAACTTCCTGAAATGGTATCGTAACTTGAGGATTATCTCCAAACAAGAAAAGAAATTGTATGTCCTCGAAGGGTCCGTTCCGAGTGAACCGACGCCTAGTGCATCAAGGGCAGAAAGGGATGCTTACAAGAAACATCTAGATGATGCATTGGATATAGGATGCCTCATGCTTGTAAATATGGAATTTGAGCTTCAGAAGCAACATGAGAACATGGGGGTGTTCGATATGATCGAACACCTTAAGATGCTCTTTGAGGAGCAAGCAAGGCATGAGAGGTACGAGACCTCTAAGGCATTGTTCCAATGCAGAATGGCTGAATCATCTCCCGTCAGACCTCATGTGCTTAAGATGATTGGATACATCGAAAGCCTTGAGGGTCTAGGGTTTCCTTTGCAGAAGGAATTGGCTGTTGACCTATAAAGGTGGTATTGCAAAGGAAGGCGAATGCTTCCATTGCAAGAAGCCTGGCCATTGGAGACGGAACTGCCCGGTTTATCTTCAAGAGTTGAAGAAGAAGAAGGGAAGTGAGACTTCCACTTCAGGTATGTTCGTTATAGAAGCGAATATCTCTATCTCTGCATCATGGGTATTAGATACCGGATGTGGTTCTCACATTTTTGTAAATGTGCAGGAACTAAGAAAGAGTACGAGATTGGCTAAGGGCGAGATAGACCTACGTGTGGGAAATGGAGCAAGAGTTGCTGCATTAGCCGTAGGAACTTACTATCTATCCTTACCGAGTGGTTTAGTTTTGGAACTAGATGATTGATATTATGTACCAACCATTAGCAGGAATTTGATTTCTGTATCTTGTCTTGACAAGAAAGGATTTTCATTTGTAATAAAGGACAATTGTTGTTCCATTTATTTCAATGATGTATATTATGGTGGTGCATATTTGAGCAATGGTTTGTATGTTTTAAACCTAGAAACCACAATCTATAACGTTAACATAAAGAAGGTTAGAACGAATGATTCCAATGAAACGTACCTTTGGCATTGTCGTTTAGGCCATATAAGCGAGACTCATATTTCTAAACTCCATAAAGATGGACTTTTAGACTCATTTGATTATGAATCATTTGAGACGTGTGAATCGTTTTTGTTAGGCAAAATGACGAAGGCTCCTTTTACCGGTAAGGGTGAGAGAGCATCGGACTTATTAGGTCTTATACATAGTGATGTATGCGGACCTATGTACACACAGGCTAGAGGTGGTTTTTCATACTTCATTACATTTACTGACGATTTCATTAGATATGGCTATGTGTATCTAATGAGACACAAGTCAGAATCCTTTGAAAAGTTCAAAGAATTCAAGAATGAAGTACAGAATCAACTCGGTAAAAGTATTAAGATGCTTCGATCAGATCGAGGAGGTGAATACTTAGACCGAGAATTCCTTTATCATCTAAAGCAGTGTGGTATAGTATCACAGCTCACTCCGCTGGGTACGCCTCAATGGAATGGTGTATCCGAAAGGAGGAATAGAACCTTGTTGGACATGGTTCGTTCGATGATGAGTCAAGCTGACCTTCCTCCTTAGTTTTGGGGACATGCATTATTGAGTGCAGCTTTTACACTAAACCGTGTTCCATCTAAATCCGTCGAAAAGACACCATATGAGATATGGACTGGGAAGCGTCCCAATTTGTCTTTTATGAGAATTTGGGGTTGTGAGGCTTACGTAAGACGTGAAGCTTTGGATAAACTCGGCCATAAATCCGACAAGTGCCTCTTTGTAGGATACCCTAAGGAAACGAAAGGGTATTATTTCTATAATCCTTTAGAGCACAAAGTGTTTGTGGCTCGGACTGCTATTTTTCTAGAAAGGGAATTTATTTGGGTTTTTGGGTTTTTTGGGCCCTTGTGTTTAGTGGTTTGGCCAATTTGGTACCCCGACATTTTTTTTGGCCGGGCATATACCCCGAGATTGCATGGGCAGGCCAAACGTATACCCCTGGTCAGGCACCTGCTGACGTGGAGGCTGCCCGGGTATTTGCGCGTGTTACCGTAGCAAAACGACGTCGTTTTAAGTGAGAAAACGACGTTGTTTCATGCCATGTCGGACACAGGTGGCTTAGTGGGGCCCACTTCACTCAAAGACAATCCTCTAAAACGACGTCGTTTTGCCAGTAACACGCGCAAATACCCTGGGCAGCCTCCACGTCAGCAGGTGCCTGACCAAGGGTATACGTTTGGCCTGCCCATGCAATCTCGGGGTATATGCCCGACCAAAAAAAATGTCGGGGTACCAAATTGGCCAAACCACTAAACATAGGGGCCCAAAAAATCCGAAAACCCGAATTTATTTCTAGTAGAATCAGTGGGAGGAAAGTAGAACTCGAAGAAGTTCGAGAGATAGAGGCTGAGATGGAACAAGAGCAGGAACCACAAGAAGTTGTGGATGAGATTGCTGTGCCTGTAACACATGGACCGCGTAGGTCGGATAGGACTCGGTATGAGCCTGAGAGATATGGATTTCTCATGACTCATGCTGGAGACGTGATGCTCATAGATGAGGATGAGCCCACTTCCTATCAGCAGGCCATTACGGGTCCGGACTCTGAGAAGTGGCTAGAGGCCATGAATTCGGAAATGGAATCCATGTAC